>LIEC01011726.1:7357-43696 GCA_001925005.1 Drosera capensis
AAATAATATAATATCAATTTTATTTAAATATTATATTATAATTAATAACTTATATTATTGTTTGATAGTTTAAGGTGGAAAAAAAATCATTTGATCATCGAAAAGAAATTATTCCTCAATTTTAGAATTTATGTGATTAAAAATTATAATTAAATTGAAATGAAAAAAATACAAATCAATAATGGATTCCTCTATATTATTGTATATATCAAAGTTTTCCTTCTTTCGATGAAAAAGAATAAAAAAACTAAGCTTCCACCTAAAAAATTCAAAAAAAGAATCTAACTTTCTAATTTGAAACACATTCATATACGTGGAATAATTATATCATACTTATCACATCCTGTTTTTTTGTTATGAATTAAAATTCGATTAATATTTAATAAAATAATGATTCACGGTCATTATTGACTATCCGACCAACTTCTTCTAATATTTTTAGCGGATGATTCACGTATCTCTCAAAATTAGTGGATTTTCCTTTATTAATATCAATTGTCCCTCTAATCTTTTTAGCATAGATTGACTAATTAGTCAATGTCGGTTGTGGATCAACATCATTATAAATATATAATATAAATGTAAATCTTTTTTTTGTCAAGTTTTGATTTATTTATACATATCAACATCTTATTGATTTAAACATAATAACTCTTATTAATTCATATATGATTATTAAAAGATCATTATCAAGCATGTGAAGGACTTTTGACTAAATAATTAGTTAGCATCATCAATTTGATTCAATCATATGTTAAAAGAATAAAATCAAGCCAAAGGTAAAAATAAGATTGAAACATAAGACATCTTAAAAGTGTTTCACCCATATCATATCAAATGTAAAAGATATCATTGATGTACATGTCAATATATTTTAATATAAAATATATAAAGAAGAGAATAAATTTTCGTTTACTCGGTCATTTGATTTGGTTGGTTATGGATCCACTTCATAATCCTTCACTTTTTACAATATAAATAAACAATAATTGTTATAAAAATCATCAACATTAAAAAATTTCAAAACTTATTGTATGATTTATATAATATAGGTTAAGATCTAATTTATACTAATATGAACACCAAGATAATCACCTTAGAGGTCAAGGAAAACAAGATTCATATCATCTCATTGCCATATAATTATGAAATATTTTCTAATATCCACAAAGTGACTTTTGTTTCTCGAACTAGTACTTTGTGCTATTAAATTTCACGGTGTATAACTAATCATTGAACAGTTAAAAACTTATGCTAATCTTTTATCAAAAAAGCAAAAAACAAACTAAAAATAAATAAATTATGCTGATCTTTGTTTTAGGGTTATTGCTTAACCCTTCTAAAGTGGGGCAAGTTATTTTAAAATTGCTATTGCGTTTCAAATGCACCAAACATTCCCTGCTGAGTTTGGTTAACCATTAATTTCGAAACTAACACATTTCTCCATTTGGAAATCTAAATGTAAATTGAAAATTTTTTAACATCAAAATATGAAGTGAAATTCACTTAGGGATTTATTTGTAGTTTTGCATTATACATTTAAGGGAGTAAAATGTGTAAAATACTCCTGTTGGGGATTTTAGATCAATTTGCCATCTAAAAATGAGAGAAATCAAACCTAGAAATAGACGGAGATAATATTAGACCGCAATCACAACACTAGTAATAATTTACAGTATCAAAGTTTACTCCAAATAGATTACAATTCAATATCAAAGTATACAATCATTTGAAGGAAACACGGGTACAAGGGACACCAAACGTAATAACATCATCATTCTTCTACATTTCTGCGCAACACCAGATCATCAAGCATCATCTGTGATGCCGAGTTTCTCGACCTGCATCACATACCAATTTCTGGTTTAGATGACATTCCCCATCATCCCGAAAGGAAAAGAGAAATCAAACCCAACCACCAGAGAAATAAAAGATCAATCAACTATGCAAAATCAAGGTCGTCAGAGTCCAAGCATCTGAAACGTCAAAACCAGTCTAGCGCTTAGACGAGAATCTAGAAAATACTCATGCAAGTAGTTATGTTATCAGCAAGTGCCAAGTTCTGTCCTAGTCAGTATTAAATTGCTGGTTGCCCGCACGCCTGACTCGAAACCGAGAGGAAAGAAGAGACAACCAGTTGAGTGATATTCTCTTACCATATACCGACGAACCAACATCACAGTAGGCATCGAATTTGTCTCATACCCATGCTTCTCATGGTGATCCTGTGCTGGAGCTAGCCATGCGGTTCTGCGTAGGGAAGCCATAATTCTTGAACAAGCCCTGCATCACATAATCTCAAAACCCTAGTTGATTATCGTAGGCTAAAAGAGTATCAACCCACCAACTCAAGTTCATAATGTACAGGATGTATGGGACAGAGGTTTGAACTTGTACTTTGTTTGAAGCCCATGTTAAGTTATGATCTCAGCCAAAATACACAAGTTCAGGATTAAGGTCCAGAAAATGTATTATCTCAATACAAACAAAACCACTAATTAGCCTTCAACTATACTTCCAACATATAAACATGGACAGTTTGGAGGCAATTTAGCAAGGTTAACTCATAGTCAATCAACTGCAATTGAAGTAAACAATAACTACTGGGTTTACCAAGGACGAACAATTCAGACTGAAAAAAGTCGAGATTATCTG
This sequence comes from Drosera capensis, assembly GCA_001925005.1. Taxonomy (NCBI): domain Eukaryota; kingdom Viridiplantae; phylum Streptophyta; class Magnoliopsida; order Caryophyllales; family Droseraceae; genus Drosera; species Drosera capensis. The sequence continues at coordinate 10,013 of LIEC01011726.1, forward strand.
GCCATCACACAATGGCATTGGTACTTGATATCAGATATTCAACGTCTAAAGCCTAAAGGCATAGCTAGACTATGAATATCAATATTCAGTTCTGCAAGAATCCACAAGAAGGGTCGCTAAAAACAAGTAACAATGAAACCTGGACATACCATATGGTCGATAACAGCATAAGCTACGCAATAATGTTCCTGAAATCAAACAACATAAATCCAAAGAATAATTATAGCGTGGAGCAGACTAAATTTTATTATTAAACAGCATCTGTTCATTCCCACCATCACTTTTAACCATTGGAAGAAAGAGAGACTGAGAGTAACCATCAAAGATTGAGAGAAAGCTTGTTCTATTCCCTCAGTATACCATAATAGAGTAATACTTGCCTGCATCATATTCCACTCCTCAAACTCATCAAATAATTCCAACCGCTCGATCCTGGTAGCAAAAGCAACAAAAGGTTCAGAAATCTAATGAAGAACCCCAAACAAAATCCTGGCAGTCTGGAAAACAAATAGCAGCCATGCACCATGAAGAAAATTTTGCTTGATATAAGTCGTATGGCATAATACAACACCTAGACAAGAAAGAAATACAGTAAGAGAATTAACAATACACAAGTGCTTACCTGCGTCTTTCCTGAGCATCAACAAATTTGCTGTAGATGTTAAGCATATCCCAAGCAGCAGCCCTCTAGAAGAAGGAACAAAAAAAAGGACGCACGAAAAAACATATAAACAGAGAATTATAAGGCAAGAGAAACAACCTGTAACAGTGGCAGAACATATCCAATGTTTTTAGTTTCAACAATTCATCTACCCGATGTCAACTTTCTAATACAGTGTCCAATACCTAATGAAGGTGAGTATGAGCAAGAGCGCTAAATGGTGGGTGCTAAGACAACATTACTTTTTTTTCACATTCCTATAAGGTGATAAGCTACATACATTTTCCGCAGAAAATTAGAATTTGCCAAATACTAAAAGCAATGAAAATAAGAGAAATCTTTCAAACTCTAAAAGATTTAAAACAATTAGCTAATAGGTAAGCAATCTCATTTACCTGCCACCCTTGATCCAAGAAGAGCCTCTCTTTTGCTTTCAAAGTTGGAGTAGAATATATACCCAACAGACCACACCCACGACTCTGAAAAAGATGAGAAAGGGGGATCATCACAGAAGGAATATAACTGTTCCCAAAGAATGGCAGCGCTTTTCAACAACTATCAAGGCCGGGATGAAGAAAAAAAGTTCTCCATCACAAATGCAAATCACATATGGATATCGAAAGGCTAACTCAAGGTTTGCAGTTGTGTCCCAGGATGGAAAAACACTTGGGATGATTGTACCTCCAAATTTCTGATCATCTGCTCTCCAAAAGCATCATAAGGATGGATCTATAAGAAACAAATGCAAGACTTAGCTGCAAGACAAAATCAAAGGAAAACACCAAACCAGATTTGACAAAAAGGAGCAGAACCTGCTCATATAAGAAAAATATAGCGCTAGAAAATTTCTTGGAAGCCCACCCAACAAGAGAACGACTAGATTCTGGATCGATGTATATCAGAACACATTCTGCAATGATAAACGTCGGCAAGCTGGTGACAATAGCAGAATGAAGAATCTAATGATTATTCAGCTTCTGTTTGGCATATGAAGGGAAAGATGACACTGATCACATACCTAAAATCAAGATTAACCAAATCCATGACATCATCTAGTTGTTGAAGGTCACGTAAATCAATTGGAAGTAGCTTATAGTCATCAGCTAACACTTCACCTTTATCTGAAAGCCAAGAGCTTCAATCAGAAAAGTGCATTGCAAATATCAACTCCTCATCCATCACTGAGTTTACCTCTAGATATTGAAGCTTCAGAACCAACCTTCTCCTTTAACTGGTGGTGCATATCAATGAGAGCTGCTTTTTTACTTGTCACCTGAAGAAAGGAAATTTTAGCACAAAGGTCGTAAGCTATATCCTGCCGTTATCTCCAAACTCAAATACAAAAAATAAAATAATAACAATATCATCTCCTCATAGATTTGAGTAAAGGTACAACAAAACATATCAAACAAAGAAAACCACAAGGTAATGAACATAAATTTCACCTCTTTAAAGTCCAGTTCCACGTATAAATGAGGTGCTTTTCCCTCATCCTACCAAACAAAGGCATCATCAGTTTAATTAGAGAACAAGAAGAATGACAGCTACACAACCCAAAGACATATCTGATTATTTTCAGATTACCAAGCACCCGCTCTCAGTACCTTTAATTGAAAATACGTTGTATCAAAGCCAGCTCCAAGCGATAAAATCTGCTTCTTTATCTGATTATTTTCTCCAGCATTCATTCCCGAACCAAGAAACTCAAAAAGAAGCTTCCTCAAAACAGCCCAACGAGCAAAATATCCTTCAAAAGAAACAAGCGGAGACCGAGAGAAAATGAAATAAATGAAAGGCAATAGAAACTTCCATTTCCAGTTAGAACCACCATATGAAATATTCCCTCATAAGTCATACCTCGATTAATAATTGGAGATCTTTTCACAGGCTTTCTAACAAATAAATGGACATAATCATCCCTTATATATCCCTTATTAACGCAGGACCTGTATCCAAAACATCATATCATTTCAGAAAGGATAGTATAGTCGTTCCAATCGAGAACTTGTGCAAAATCAAATGCAATCTTATAAGCACTTTATAAACACTTTCCAAAAAAACATCGGATCACGACAACCAAAAACTTATCGACCACATCACCCTAAAATTATAAACTTCTTCGCAACAAAAACACAGAAGCAATGAAGCTACATTTCAACCACACAGAAATCTTCTCCTCTCGACAACTCATACCATTTCACCCGAAATTCAATCCACACGACCAAATCAAACCATCAATTCATCATATCAATCGCCTAATCCCAAATTCGAAACCCCTCGAAACTCGATTCGATACAAATCAATTGATTTCGCCCTCTAACAGACTCCGATTCAGCGAACCAATTGAGATTTCGAATCGCGATGAAAGAGAATCCGAAGAAATCAAACCGTACAGTTTGCTGGCTGAGGCGTCGTCGTTGGTTGCTTGAACGGCCGCGGTGTTGCTGTACGAATCGGCTGCTCGTTTCGCCATTGACGGATGGATCTGTGAAGACGAAAGCAGTTCTGCTGGGTAGCGTTACAATCTGCATTATTATCCTTCAAATTCATGATTCATGAGGACAATCATTTATCGTGTCATCCCAAATAAATTATAAAATATTAATTAGATTTTTGTAGGATATTTAATAAATGAAATTAAAATAAAATTAATAAAAGATTGAGATTAAACTATTTATGTTATAATTTCAATAATTTATTTTTTAGATTTCAATATATCCATTGGATTTTAAATAAACACGCATATGTGTCATGATATCAATCCGTTTTTTTAATCTTGATTTGACATAAATATTAAAATAATAATTAATTTTATATGAATTTATTCATATCATTATAAATATATAATATAAATATAAGAAACTTTTTATTAATCATCTACCTATCCATTTCCAATTGAATAATAGATATCAGGTGTGAATTTTTTATTGGTTAATTTAACAATAAATTCACTAAGTTCATTATCAAGAATATGAGTAGTTAAGTAATTACGTGAAAGTTAAGAACAATAATATTATAGATTTTTTATTTGATCACTTTCTCCTTGAATCGAACATGAGTATATTGACAATCTCATTTGCAATATTTATATTATGTTGTTTTATAATATAATAATGTTGATGGCTTTATATATTATCCAATGCTAAATTTTTTTATAATTAAACAAGACATAAATAATTGATAAATTATAGTGTATAATACACAATATAAATACTTAATCTAATATGAATTATTTGTTATTAATAGAAAAAATATCAAATGATACGTTGTAAAAAATTACAATCGAAAGTTATATAATCACAAGTAAAGATCTAGTCTAAGTAAATTGATGAATTGTTGGTGGATTTATGTGAGTAAGTAAAGATAGAAAAAATAATGATGGTTAAGATATAATGATACTATAAATATGGAATACTGACATTTACAAAAACCTCACAATGAAGGTTTCAATTTATATGAGACGGTTATATTTTATAACGTATCGTAATTTATCTAAGAGATAGAGAGTAATATTTTTTCAAGAGTCCTACTTTAGTTGTAATATTATTATTTTTGATAAATTCATCACATTAAAAAATTCATGATAATTATTATCTGTTATAATATCTCTTCCCTATCAGTTGTTACATAAACCCTGCTATCATTTTAAAAAAAAACTCTTCATTCATAAGATTCTATAAAAATTTAACATACACATAAAACTCCATGTCAAATCAAACTGTTGCATCTAATATGAGACGAAAGGAGTACAAATAGTGTATGTTGTATTACATAAAAGTACATAGTTTATGTTACGATTATTGTTTTACGATAAATTTGTATAAAATGTTATTCAATCGTCTCATAACGATGTCCAAGGTTCACCTTCACAAACGGCAAATTGGATAAAAATATCCAATAAAAATTTTCCTTACGGTTTGACACTTATTCCAATTTTACAGTTTACAGACCCCTTCCTTGCAATTCACAAATTTGTTGCAAATTTCTTATTTGCAGTCACAAATTAAAATGGCTATTAAAATATAATGAAAACATACATTTGATATTTTTAATTAATTCACCCTCACAAAGACGCAAATCAAACTGTTATATTTTTCGAGAGGAAAAAATATGCTATGTGGGATTTGTTTTTTCTTTTTGAAAAAGGTCATGGGATTTACCTTAAAGGGTATTAGGTAGGGTGTAAATGTTTTTTTAAAGGAAATTTCGAAGAATTTCTCTTTGCTCAACCGAATAATCCACAAATAAATAAAATAAAATGTTCGTTCTAATCAAATGTAAAAATAAAAATTACACACTTTTCGAAAAAAAGGATATTAGCGAGCTGTCATTCTCCTATCAAATAATTTTCAATTATTTCATCACCTCCATGGTATAAAATCACATCATATAACTAATAGTATGACTAACGTTTCACAACAAATATAATTACCTTGGTTAAACTTGGAATCGACAAGTCCCCCTTAGTCCAACTGTCAAAGTCTTGTCCTCCTCGATGAGCCCTCTACGCTTAAAGGCCCTTTGTTCTGTACCCGGCTTCTTCAGGGATGACACCGGAACTACGGCGGCAACTTCACAGTACCCATGGCTATAACATGTTTCCAAGAGTACACATCCGCATCAGCTCAACCACCATACTCCATTTTTGCACTACAAGACGATTCTTGCACTGAGTCGCTCAATCGAATTGTAAACAACAAACACGTTGTATCAAATACTGATGAACATGTTTTCCGATCACAATAACGCTATTTCTTACAACAGCTGATAACCAAAAACGATAAATTAGAGCACAAAAAGCACTAGATACAGGAAGCATGTATCACACCATTTCTACACCATTGAAGCAGGGAATGAACAATTGCATCTTTTATTTAGCTACGCACTCCAACGGTAAGCATAGTATGTGCATCGCTATTACACTATTCAGGAGATTTTCAGGTCCATTTACTCGACCCAGCTTTTCGCTTCCCACGCTTTTTCTTACCTTTTGGGGTCACGGACTTGGGCTGAGGTTTTGGAGTTGGTTGCTTGTCAGATACAACCGCCATGTCAGGTGACTCACACTTCATGTCGAAAAGGGAATCAGCGCTCCTGGCTTGCTGATCCTTACGTAGCTGAGGTTTCCCAATGGGAACATGCTGCATTCTGAATTTGTCATGACCATGAGATTCTTGCTTCACACGTCGATTGTATACCAGATTTGGCTCTACGATCTACAAACATGCCAAGACAACACCATAAAAAATATGGAAAAGGTGACAAAGTACAGTATATGAATGAAGACTACCACAAAGTTTGCTTTCATGCAATGTCAGGCAAACATGAAGCATTTCAATTCTTTTTCAAAAGTGCAAAAGACCAAAAAACAAAAAAAAAGAAAAAAAAAAAGAGAGAGAGAGAGAGAAAGAAAAGAGCAAATAACATTTGCACAAGGCCACAAGAAAACGAACCTTTTCACATGAAGGCCCAGCTAAAGGTTGATCAATCCCCTCAACCATATCAGGAGGTGGAGCTACTTCGCCATAACTAGAGACGGCACTTTCGGGCATAACTTGTTCCGAAGCCTTTTGCTCAGGTGCCAGAAACAATGTCTCAGAGTGATACCCTCTCTTGGCTTCTCCATCGGTAAAACGCAAATCAGGATGTGCGGCAGAGTTTGTTAATGGATCATGAGGTGCAAGCAAGTTTAAGCTATCTGATGAAGCAAATTTTTCCGCACATTCACATAGCACGCTGCGCATCCGATGTCTAAGCTGATAGACCTGTGCCTGCGCTTCCCCAATCTTTCGAAGCATATCCTCAAAGGAATCAACATCCTTGAACTTCAGAGGCACCCAATCTCCATTTACACCATCAACCTTGCTGCGAGCATTATTGACCGCTGCAGCTGTTACTACAATGATACCAAGAAAAAACAAACATGAAGTCCCATGATAAAATTCAAGAGGAATATAATCTTTTCCTACTTTCTTTCCCTATCACCCCCTTCAATGAGTCACCACCAGCCTCGACACCGCAAATTGAATTCAATGAAGAAATAGTGGGGGTAGTAAGAGGAGGGAGAAAACTCAACTATTCTTACCAGAAGGGGCGCAATCATTATCCATGTAGCCATCATCAGGAAAAGGCCTCTTGTTCACTGGAAGAAAAAAGCTTCTTGCATAAGAAGCAAGCTTCACGAAAAAGGCCTGAATATCTCAAAGAAACAAGCATACCATAATAGGAGAACAAGTTATGTTCTGCCAAATAAGATGCAACGTCAACTGTTTCTTCCACTTTTCTCCTCTTTTTCCTCTTCATCATATTTGCCCTTAGACTCTGGCAAAGACTTGGAGTTGATTTCACGTGATGATCTGCACTGGTAAATCTCTGGAAACCTTGCTGCTTTCCAAGTTCACACAGTGCAAGCTCCTTATCATACTTGGTTGATTGGGATTGTAACTCCTTGATATGCAGTTCCAGCCATTTACACCGCCACATAAGAGGGTGAACAAACTTCTTCCAATGAGTGGTCACTTTCTTCTTTCTGTTCACGCAGAAGAAAAATCCAAGTAATTTAAGGCATCCTCTTCTAATGGTTTTACAATTACCGCAGAACTTTGAAGGAGAAACTGGAACTTAAATATGACAACTCCAAAGCAAAGGTTTTGATATCAATACTATACTAACTGCATTTTCCAGGTACCAAATGTCCATAAAGTTCAGATTCCGGTTGGCCCTGAAAATAGAAGAGGGGGACTTCCACAAACTTTATATAACTGAGAACTACAATTGGAGCTCTCGGCCACTCACGATTTGGATCCAGAACAAAAAAAATCCATGAAGGTTTGACAAACAATTATAAAAAACCAATGTAGTTGAGTAGTTCAGAAACTTCATATACAATTTTTAGGTGTAGGGGATCTTCCATTTATCAACTTCTTCCACTTCACGAAAATTTTGTTTATAGTATTTACTGTATTCTTATTTTATCTTCTGGTTTGCAGAGTGAAGAATAGTCGGCATTAAAACGACTAAAACCAGGAAAGAAACACAACCACCCAGGGACAAGGTTATGATCAAGAAAAGCGAAGTTGGCTTTTGATAAAAAGGAAATCACATGGACATTTAATAGAAGGTTGTCCAAGAAAGATGAGACAGTTACTACTTACAAGTAAAATCATATGAACATTTGTAACATAAGAGCCCTACAAAATGCCTCTATAAGAACACCAGAAGTAAAGCATGAAGATAGACAAGAACGGAAGTTAATAATACAGAGTTCGGAAGAAATTTTCAACATGAATAACGATACATGAAACATGTCCCTGGGAGAACATGACAAAGAGGAGGAGGAGGAGGATAATATAGTCGTACCTCACTAGCCAATCTAGTCCATGGAAAAAAAACTATATAAGAAAAGAAAATAGTATAACCAAGAATACTACCAAACATACCTTCTTGGAAATAAATCATCATCAATAGGAAACATTGTGTCATCCTCCCTCCATCGTGACTCAACCTCATCATCACCTACAACTGCAGAACTTGAAGTTCCAGGATCAGTATCGCCAAAAGAACTTGAGCTCTCAGTCACATCATGATATCCCCTTGCAACTATTCCTTCTTCACCAGGATTTCCACAATCAGTGATATTTATCCCCGCCTCAGCAGTCTGAGTGGGAGCCATCGCATTTTTGTTTGACAGAGCTTCCATGGCAAAGGAGCTAACCTCAAAACTTCGACTGGGTACACTACGCACCTTAATGTCCTCTTTAACAGGAGAAACATCCATGGCCATATCTGATTTTGTTTCAAGAATCAAAGCTAAATCGAAACCACATTGAAGTAGCGTCCAGTCTAGTTCAATTCGTAATGTGCCAATAACTTGAGGAACCTAAAGCAAAACAAAGATTGTTAACTGAAGTGTAGAAGTTTACATATAGTCGTTCTTAATCTAAAAAAATAAACATGACTAAAGAATCATTTGTTCCTATATTACTTGGGTTCTGCTTTTGATGGGGATTCCTTATATAGTAGAAACTTTTCGCCATGATGCAACATAAAAAGCATGACTTAGAAACTTCTTATAAAAATTGTAGTTGTTCCAGAAATAAGTACTTTTGACAACAAAGAAGCATCATCAAACTTACAAATTACAACCAACTGTCATGTATATCCCCAGCAGACTAGTGAAGCAAAAAAGAAAGTAAAACCCTCGAAGTATAAAAAACTAGTTTGCATACAGATAAATAAAACAGAAAGTGAGGAACCCAGTGGCATCCAACTCCTACCACAAATCACCATGTCTTCTATCAACCATTATCCATTCCTAAATCTATAAACTAGAATCCAGAAATGCAATTAAAAGATAACATTTCCCACATAGAGAACTGTGATACTCAAATGCATTCTTCTAAACATACATTCAAAAGACCATTCGACCAAATCTTTAAAAGTATGCTGCCTTATACTCTCACAATTAGCACCACGAGACAAGTAAATGTTTAATGGTTCCTCTATTCACCCGTTTTACATCCCACTAAACATGACAATGCGACAACACCCCGAACCAATTCAAAACACCTCTCTCGATACTAAACCCAACAATATGATCCTAAACAAATAACCTAGCTAGGGTTTCTTCCACTATCAATAATCGCGACATTAACCCCAAAATCAACCACCCAAAAGTCACCCCCACATCAACCCAAAACCCGTATCCAATTAGACCACTACCAGTCTACCACTCGAATCTCCTCATTCACCACACCTTGAAATCCACAAAAGAATATTCCCTTCCTCTTTTCTCTCGCGCCCCAAAAATCAATTAACCCTAACCCTAACCCTAACCTGACAAATCAAAAATCAAGCCACAGGTACACTCTACAGACACCAATAATCGAATAATCGGCTCACAAAATCGATCGATTTCTACCACAAAAAAACGTTACAAAACAGCCCTAATTGGAATTTGAAAGCCATGGTTTGGAGAAAATGCTTTTTACCTTTGAAGAAATGCGATGAAGGCGAAGGCGAGGGTGCGTGTGTGAGAGTGGTGAGTGCGCGTTTGAGAGGAGAGGAGAGAGATGATGAGGTTTGATGATGGAGAGATTGTGATTGTGAGAGACAGAGAGAGGGAGCGACGCGGAGAAAAGTACACGTTTCTCGTATGTTGTTCACAACCGATCATTAATGGTAACAAGAAAGTTCTTGTTTTTTTTTTCTTCTTTTTTTTTTTAATATAAGTTCTTAGTCCTTTTGTTATGTCGATAATCTTGCTTTGTTCGGAGCTGTACTTCCTACCTCGCATAAAACTTGGAATAGAAGTCCTTTTTTTTTACGTTAAATGACTACATCTATATTTTTTGAAAAATAATCTCAAAAATCATATATACAGAAATATTTTTTTTTAAAATTACAGCTTGAAGAGTATCATCTTTTTTTTCTTTTTTTTCCTTCACTTTCTCTCCTCTATCTTATCGTCGCAACCATCGTCGTCATGTTTGTCTCATTAACATTGCTTTGCTTTTTCCTCTCATCTCCTCGTCATCATCAATCAATTGTCGTCGCCGCTTGAAACCCTAATTCCACCACCTCGATCTTATCATAGCCTGCGATTGAGTGGCGAGTCATTGATTGAAGTTTGTGTGATTCGATTGTAATGACGATGACCTATTTACAGGTTTTAGGAACGATTTGGTGAATCTGATGAGTATGATGCGGAATTGAGTGAGTTATGTGTGGAGATCTTTGATTTGTTGTGGTTTTTGTTGAGGTGAATGTGTCAGATTTCGATGAATTTTGGGTTGATTAGAGTTGTTTGTGTGTGTGTTCAATAATTGGGCTTTTGGTATGTATTGATCTATTTGATTGATTTTGTCAATATTTAGAAGGTTGGTAACTCATTATCAATCCCCATCCTGTACGTCATTATAATATCAAAGTTATGATTTATGAATTTGGGGAATTTTGTTATGAAATGATGTTTTTGTTGAGTTGTGCAATTTGGTTACTTTGTAACATGTAGAACCTATAAAAATTAGAATGATAAACCTAAGTGCTAGAGCTATCATGATTTCTTCGTTTTTTAATATTTAATTATGGTTTAATTTTGATCGAGAAGTAGGAGTGAAATTTGGCACATTACACCAAATAAATTCTTGTTGTGCATCTTGTCAGAATCTGGCACATTACACCTAAATAGGATTTTGTAAGAATTATATCCATTTAATTATGATTATAATTTTCTGTGGCCATGCGTCGTATTTCATTTGTTCTTGCACTCTATTTTATTTTTTACATATACTCTGTTTCATTCGGGAACATACGTTTTGTTTCATTTTTGTACATACTCTCTATTTCATTTGTTCATTTGCTTTATTTTCATTTGGGAACATGCGTTTTATTTTATTTTTATATATTCGTTGATTTTCATTTGTTCATGTCTTCTATTTCATTTTTTATACATGCGCTCTATTTTATTCGGGAACTTAAGTTTTGTTTTATTTTTTTTAATATATGCGCTATTTTTTTTTTGGTGATGTCGAGATATGATGATGCATGTTCTCGTATTATTATTATTATGTTTCTGATCTTACAAAGAGACGTAAATTATACTGTAAAGTTGATATTCTGAATTATGATTGAGTGCATAAAAAATTTCTAAATTAATGATATATAAGTGAACGTAACTTAATTCTTACAATTAAGAAAGCAAATATAGTTTTTTCCTATTTGAGACGTTGGGTCAAGCTATAATGATGTCATATGTATTTTTATAAAAAATGAAAATTCAAGACGTTATATGAAATATAAAATTAAGATAAAAAAATGAAATAAGGAATAAAAGGTGAGAAAAAAAACGAATGAGAGATTTTAAAATAAATCCCTTGATAGAGAATTTAGTAAAAAGATTATAATGCAAGTGCTCGGTTGAGAAAATGGAATTAACGTTATCAATCCCATCAAACCCCAGCGATTCAAACCCCAACCCACCACGCCCATCATCACCACCACACTCCCATATGCCCAAATGGAACCACTCAGCACAAACCATCCTAAATCACCTGCGCCAATACCCATCTCATCTCCTCCAATCACTCGCATTTCTGCTCCGCCACAATCTCTTCATCGACCCAATCCTCTACACAAAGCTCCTCGCCCGGCCCTCTTCTCCCTCTCAAACGTCGACTACGCTCGCAGGATCTTCGATTTCGGACCCCACAAGCACGATTCCTTTCTCTGCAACATAATCCTCAAAAGGGTATAAAGAGAAAGGTCGCTTCTTTGATGGGTTTAGGTTTTATAAGGAGTTGAGGCGAAAGGGATTGATTTTGGGTGATGGGTTTACGATGTTGAGTTTGGCGAAGTGTTCTGGGGGAATTGGGTGTGTTTGGGGATCTGGGCAGGTGCATTTGGGTGTGATTCGAGTTGGGTTTGGGTCCAATTTGTATGTCGGGACCGCGGTTGTTGATATGTATGTGAAGGTTGGGGCGATGGGGGATGCACAGAAGATGTTTGATGGAATGGGAGAGAGTTTTTAGGTTTCGTGGACCGTGCTGGTTTGCGGGTATGCAAGGAGTGGGGATTTGGGGAGTGCGAGGGAGTGTTTTGATCGGATGCCAGAGAAGGATTTGCCGGCTTTTAATGCGATTGTGGATGGATATGTGAAGCCCGGGGAGTTGGGGATGGCAAGGAGTTTGTTTGATGGGATGCCGGAGAGGAATGTGGTTTCATGGACAAGTTTGATTAATGGGTATTGTAACAGCGGCGAGGTGGAGATGGCGAGGGAGTTGTTTGATGCTATGCCGGAGAAGAATCTGTTCACTTGGAATGAGATGGTCGGCGGGGATTGCCAAACCAAGAGGCCTCAAGAAGCACTCAAGTTGTTTCACGAACTGCAGAGTAGCAGGCTGTCCGAGCCTGATGATGTCACTGTTGCAGGTGTGCTTGCCGCTATAGCGGGCTTGGGTGTGTTAGACTTGGGTGTGAGGGTTCATCAGTATGCCCAAATGAGAAGACTCGATAAAGAAATAACTGTGCATACTGCCGTGATCCAAATGTATGCAAAATGCGGTGAAATAGCCAAAGCAATGCGTGTTTTCAAAGCAATGGAAACCACAGAGATAGCTCCATGGAATGCGATGATAAATGGTTTTGCTCTCAATGGTTGTTGCGAGGAAGCTCAGCAGCTCTTCCGGGAGTTTATAAGTAGAGGATTGAAACCGAATGAGATAACCATGATCGGTGTTCTGTCTGCTTGCAACCATGGTGGTTTAGTGGAGGAAGGACGGAAGTGGCTGAAGGACATGGGCACATTTGGTTTGATCCCACGAATCGAGCACTATGGCTGCATGATAGGTCTTTCTGGCAGGGCTGGATGTTTGGGGGAAGCTGAGAAGCTGCTAGAATCAATGCCATACGAGGCTAACGAGATAATCTTGAGCTCCCTTCTTTCAGCTTGTGGTTACTACAGAAGGCAGAGCGGATTCTACAGAAGGCAGCAAAAATGTATCCATCGAATGATGGGAACTATGTTTTGTTAAGGGATGCATATGCCGTGGAGAGGAGATGGACGGATGTAGAGGCGATAAAGAGCGTCATGAGGAAGAATGGGGCAAAGAAACAAACCGGTAGTAGTGTCATTGAGGTGGATAATATGGTTTTTGAGTTTGTATCTGGAGATAAAATGCATCCGCTTTGGGATGCTATGCAATCTGTCTTGAAGTGGCTTCAGTTACACATGAAGGAAAAAAGGAGAGACTTGCTTGATCTATAGGCGAACTTGGAGCCATTAAGCGCCTATGGTGCTCGATGAGTTACTTAGTACTATAAGCAATACGCAAATCCCGCAGGTGATTCACCAGGAGGGATGGACGAGTTTGATCTGTTGGTTGGAGTATCTTGGTTGCCAGTTTGTGCCTCGGCAGAGCCAGTCTCTAAAATCGTGGTGTAGGATAGCATGCAGGTTCCCGACATTACCAATGAGTCTTGTTAATCATCCGAAGCAGGACACCACGAAGAATCACTGCATTTTCAGATGATCCATCAGAAGCAATTTTCTTTCATCTTTGTCGTGAAAAAGGCACTTCGAAATGACTGCAGGAGTCCTATATGTCTTGGGAAGACAAACCAAGCCAGCATAAAGCTCAAAGAATCAACAAAAACTGAGAGGTAGGCAATGAGATTCCGTGCTTGGGCTTAGCAAGTTACATATTATTCATAATCTCCTCCTTACGAGTTCCCTATATATTAAACACACCAGGATATTTGGTACTTGTGCGTGCTGAAATAAGGCCTCTACGAAATGGGTCTCGTCACGAGCTTCATGGGACCGAGGTTTCTCCTTATCGTCTCTGTATTCATCATTTTACGTTCTGCCATTTCCTTGAACTGCTGCTAAATTTCTTCAACATTGTAGGCATGCCGTCAACTCAGATGATTGGCTTGGTTACTGGGACTTTGTACAACAGTTTCATTGAGAAAGACATCACAACATTTGAAGATTTCCATGTTGCCATTCTCGACATATTCAAGCAAGCATCAGCTTCGTTATCAGCCTCATGAATTCTCTCTTTTCTTCGCAGTTGCGACATGTTTATGTGAATCATGTAGTAGTCAGTTGTTATCTTATTTCAGAATTTTCCCTGTGATCGTACCTCTAACCCTTCGCAGCTCTTTCAACTCAGCACTGCCTGGAAAACATTATGACGTCCCATTGGGACAAGAAATAGAGACTTGCTTTTCCAAATGGAAAGAAGCTGAGAAGCCATCTCAGAAGAAGCAAGTCTTCGTCGAATTCATACAGACTTCCGTCAGCCTCCACAAGCTGGACGACTCGACATTGGTCACAGGCTTGGTGACACCACCTGCAGCCAGGGCCGCCAAGAAAGCAGCGGGTAGCGTGCCTCAGCTGAAGCTGATCACCGCTAGTCCTGACGTGATCTTCGTGCCATCTGCAACCGTGCTGGCTCTCATTTCAGTTAAGCTCTCCAGGAAAATATTTGTCACGAATATTGCATCCCAGTAGAAGCTTTTAGTTGCTAGTAGAATAAGGGAAAATACTCGATTTGTAAAGTTTGTGGCACACAAGAACTGAAGCTCATCGGTTTTGCTTGCAAGGGGAATGCTCTACTTGCAAGTTTACATGCACATAAAGATTGGGAAAGGTCATTTCATTGTTCTTGTACGCCACACTTTACATAGTGTACGAATAAACGTATCTTAACTGGAGCAAGTTTGAAAGAAGTCATAACATGTCCATTGTAGCGGTAACTTCTAATCTAACGTCTAGGTTGAAATCAACCATCCAAAGGTTATGATAACTCGAGAACATCATAGCTTATTTAATGTATTTTATATTCATAACTCGAAAATTAGCTATCAAGGCATGAGACATGTTGTTTTTATATACAGTATGAATGATTAACAACATATTTTGGATGTATATTACAATCAGATTTTCTTTGTCGAAATATTTTTATTCTGTTCATAACATCCAAAATCTTTTATCTAGAACAATTTAAAGAATTATATTAATCCTTTGTTTGTAAGTAATTTTTCCAGAATTTATAAAAAAGATAACTACTTTCAAAACAAAAAATAATACATACAAGATATTATATTCATCTGGTTTTTTTGAACAAAAATACCCTTTTCTCGCGACATGATCTTAAATAATAAAAATTGATGTTGCAAGTATAAATTTTCTTTATAAATAAAACTCGAATCTCATATCGTAAATTCCCACTTGGTTCTCTCTTTATCTCCGACGAAGATCCGATCCGCGCGATTCTCTCGCAACTACCACCTCGCCGGAAGCCACTGCGCCGCCGATCTCGTAATCGGAATCAGTCATGAATCAGGAGTAGTAAGTCCTCCGATTCCGAGATCGGAATCTATGTATCCTCGAAACGATTCGAATTCGCTTTTTTTGTGTATGGAATCTGTGTTGTTGTAACGTTCTAGCTTGTGCGAGTTGAGCAATTCAAGCAATTCATTGTTGTTTCTTGGTGTTGATAACTTGATAGTTGTGTTATTGAGGTTGGATCGTGGATGATTGGATTAGGTTGATTGATGACCGATTCGTTGATTGTGTGGATCGAGATTGTTACATTTTGTGATTTCGGTGATAGATGTCGAGTTGCGTTGTGTGATGTGTGAAAACGCCTTGGATGTGATGGATCATGTTTTAAAATAATGTTTAATTTGCTGGTTATTTCGACCTCGAGGTATTGGGAATTGTGGATGTAATGAGTGATGTGATCGAGTAGATGTGGGAACTTTGATGAGTAAATAGAGTTTGCGAGCGTGAGTTACTGAATTAAGATCTGATGGTGGAGGGAGCGGGGAGAAGTTGGCAACGGCACGTCTTTTGGCTCGCCGCCTTAGGGGATTGTTGTTGTGACGCCTCTTTGGTTTAGGCATTTGTGGTGATTGTCTCTTGCTACCAATAGGGGACGGAGCGTTCATATGATTATATCAGAAAATCGTGGAGATGTGTGATCAGAATGGGGGAAAATCTAAGCTAGATCTTTGGACACTGTTGTAGCTTAAAGCGGTTGGTCAGTAACTCGTGTGAATTATCTGTATGATTGGGGCAATGTGTTTTAGTTTTGGCTTTCGACCTGTGAATTTATGTAATTTCTTTTTCAGAGTCATGTGTGTTTATAATAGCTATCAAAGGTGGAGATTTTATCATTGGAGCTGCATTTGATACATCAGTGACAGTTCCTTTGACAACTGTGGGATCTTTTTCAGTAGATTTTGTTGAGTAGCATGAAATTTGAATCAAATCATTTAATGCCTTTTTTTGCTTTTGTAGCGACTATCTGTTCAAGCTTTTGCTTATCGGAGATTCAGGTGTTGGAAAATCATGTCTCCTGCTGAGGTTTGCTGTGAGTTTAACGAATTCTTGGCTTCCCTCTGATCCTTCTATAAATCTAGTTTCATTGTGTGGGAGATAATAGGCATATTTTCAGGATGATGTTTGTTTTTATATCCTGATTTGCTTATGTGGTGCAGGATGACTCCTACTTGGAAAGTTACATAAGCACTATTGGAGTCGACTTTGTGAGTACTTGTTTCCAAACGATTCACTAAATAGTTTAAACTAGCTTCCTTGGTTAATTTTCATGTTCTTTCTTCCAGAAAATTCGCACTGTGGAGCAAGATGGGAAGACTATCAAACTTCAAATTGTATGATTTTCTACTCACTATTTGCTTCATTGACATATGTTATTTATTTCATACTTGAGCTTCATGCATTTGATCGAGGGTTGCCAGACAAGTTAAACAGATTAACAACTCTATATTCTTTCATCATTGAACAAAAATTGACTAAGCAGTACTTCTATCGATTCCCAGTGGGATACCGCAGGGCAGGAACGATTTAGAACAATCACCAGCAGTTACTACCGAGGGGCACATGGTATCATAGTGAGTAACAAAACATCATAATCATCTTATCTGCAGTTCTCTTCTGTTATTTGACAAATTATTCCCCTTGGATATGACATTTGTAACCATCCTCTTTATGGGAATTATCAGGTTGTATATGATATAACAGACCAGGAGAGCTTCAACAATGTGAAGCAATGGCTGAATGAAATTGACCGCTATGCGAGCGACAGTGTCAACAAGCTTCTGGTTGGAAATAAATCTGATCTTGCTGCCAATAGAGCTGTTCCATACGAAACTGCCAAGGTTTAATGCTTTAAACAACTACAATTGCAGGCATATGTTTCTGCATTACAAGCCTGTAGAACTTATTGTTCCCGTGCTTCTTTTTCTTCAGGCTTTCGCTGATGAAATAGGAATTCCATTCATGGAAACTAGCGCAAAGGATTCCTGTAATGTAGAACAGGCTTTCATGGCTATGACTGCAACGATCAAAAACAGGTACTGGAATCTAACATGAGAAATTCTGCATTTTGGCCTCGATGATAATGAAATAGTCGTTGAGCAATTGTTTCTTTTGGATGATTAGTCCCTCTACTTTTTTTCTCCTTTTTCGTTCGTCTGATAAGTTATATCTTTTTCTTTGCCGAAGGATGGCTACCCAGCCCATGGGCAATTCCAAGCCTCCTACCGTTCAGATCCGAGGACAACCAGTTGCGCAAAAAAGCAGTTGCTGCTCAACTTAAGTTCTGCACTGCCTATGTCGGTGTAAGGTGATATGGCCGTGTCGCGTAATATAGCATTATTTCTTTCCTCTTATCATCACTCACCATATTCAAGTTATATTGAACTTCTGTACAAAAAGAAAATGTCATAAAGTTGTTAGTTTGCTTCTCTTTTTCCCACCATACTGCCCTGATGTTATTGAATCCTCATCTTATAGACGAAGAAGACTCTGACGACATACAAGTTTTTTTCACCAATCTGTAGAATTGTTTAGATAATATGCATGAAAATTACCGTATATGCTCCAGATGAACATCCAATTTGATGACTTGTATACGAGTTACCGCCCAGGTAGATTCAAAAACAGGTTGATGTTGTGCAAGATTCAGCCTGTTATATTCTGATACACAGGATACAAATCGACGTCTACAAACAGACATGTATAGCCCCGACAAAGGGGCATGACAGTACGGATACAAAAAACTTATACAACAATTGGCTCTGGCCATCTTCGCTTCACCTCGGATTTCCATCGGACCTCCTTGAGTTTTCCATCGGTCTCATAGTCTCTTTCCATGACAAGGTTGATTCCCTCGTCCGAATACCATCCAACACCAATGCAAAGGATTCCATCCTTGTCGATGTCAACGTAAGCTGTGACACCACCAGGAAGCCAAAGAACCGTGACATCCTGCATGTCTAGCATGTCTTCTTCCCGGAAGTAGGAAGAGCTCTCGGGCAGGCTTCTTTTCTTCAAGGTCTCCATGCACAGATAAACATACGGAGTTCCCCGGCGGCCTTCCATCTTCATATCACCACCATCGATTGGTATGGCGCTCATTTCAAACACTTTCCAGGGTCCGGAAAGCTCTGATGGATGAATCCTTTTCCGCTGAGAAAATGGCTTCAAATCAAACTCCACCTCACTGTTACAGCAAATTGGCAAAAGAGTGTCAGCCGTTGGTCGCCTGTCCTCGGAGAGTTTTCAAAGAAATTCTTTCACTACACACCATTTGGGTGATTCTTGTCATATTCTAGTGTTTACTCCGTTACCTGGGGTCTTCGATATTGGAAGGACTGACCCATTGTTCTTCATACACAGCAACTCTCAGTATCTGAATGTCTGCACCGCCGTCGCTGAATTCAATCGTATGCACTATTCGCAGTCTTTTGTGGCAGCCTTTGACCAGGCACTGCGAATGAAACAATGAAGATTTCGGCTGGTGAAACGATTAGCTGGGGTATAGCAAGTACATAGGAAAGACTACTGCAAAGTCATAGTAACAAAAGTTTGAGAAATCTCTTGATAGAATGCAAGTCATTTAGAGCGCCAAAAAAATAGAAACTGAAGAACAGACAATCAGCCAGCCATCCGCTCAGCACGCTACACCACAGTTAAAGTCATCAAAGAAACATTGCAACAGATCATGAAAGGAGCAGCTGTAAATGAGCGCTCTTGGTTCAGAGCAACTAGCAAAGATACTCTCTATCGTCGAGGAAAAGTTTGACTTCATCGAAATATGTTTCGTCAAAACAAGAAATGCAACCAGCATGAAGGCAGGGGAAGTACCAATTTCTTCGTGCACCTCAATTTAAGTTGGTATTCAGTAAACATAAAGTCGGGGAAGCAACCCACAGTGCCAACTTACTTGTTCAAACTTAAATGTTGGAGAAGCATAATAGTTTGAGCCATCCTCGTTGACAGGAATGTCAACCGGTCCTCTAGAATAAGATCCGTCCTGTATACCAGCAAAATAAACAAATAAAAATCTTAAAAATGTAAATCTTACACGAGTCATAACTAGCATGTTCAACGTTTTGACGGTGAACACTTCAACTATATAGTAGACTGCCAATGCATAATTCATGCATTCAGTTTGTTTTTACATATTGAGATCAGGCAAACATGAGTAAAGCACCATTCAGTTATTTCCAATGTCAAGGCAAGGTATCCACTCCCTCCCTCGTACGTCACACAGAAAAAAGGAG
Organism: Drosera capensis; assembly: GCA_001925005.1. Lineage (NCBI taxonomy): Eukaryota > Viridiplantae > Streptophyta > Magnoliopsida > Caryophyllales > Droseraceae > Drosera > Drosera capensis. The sequence continues at coordinate 29,772 of LIEC01011726.1, forward strand.
TCAAGGAACTGGTTCCTCGTTCCTCCATAACGGGGAGGAAGGAGACGATTTTTTCATGGTGTAAAATCTAACAGGGGGTTCAAGAAAAGGTTTCGTAGTGCGGTTGTAGATACATACCTCGAAGAATACAAGGCCCGGCTCCATCTCCATGACATCCTCTTCCATGACATCGCCCTTAACATTAAATGACTCAAAGCTAGGCAAAACATCATCTACTGAGCTCTGTTTACTTTTATCCTTCAGAGTCGAAGAGGCAGTCTCATGTTTGCTTCCCAATTTCATTTGACTGAGCTCTCCGGCTTGCTGCTTGTTTTCACCGTGTGGATTCAATGTAACCCAATTGACCAGTCTACGAATTTGAGATGTCCGTTCAGAAGATTGTGCTGGTAGGGCTTCTACACGAGAATAAGTATAGCAGTCGTAGAGGTATTCATCATTTCTCCCTGTATCAATGGGTTCCATCTCTGCAGTAGTAGGTGAGAACACTGCTCCGACTCCCTTCCATATCCCACTGACGCTGCTTGCAAATGTATTCCAGACTGGTAGAATCACAGGTTCCTACAATATGAATACTCCCCATGTGAAAAAGATCGTATGCGAAACATTGGAGGAAACAAAATAAACTAGGGTTTTCTGCTGTTAAAAAAAGGAAGCAAAAAGGATGTAAATACATCCCACTGATATGTAAAAACATTCTTGCACACATTCATTTCAAGAAGTTCGAACTTTTTGTAAAGTTGGCTCGACTTTCTCCAACACAAGATCAACAAGACACAAAATCTATTCTTACTAAACTCCATATAAATAGCACTAGGTATGCATGAGTCAGTACATTGTCCATGACTCCACGCTCCAAGCCCTTCGGAACCATAACTCGCACTTCCACCTATTCATTACCACGAACTTCGCTCATATAACTATCTAAAACAATGGACGAAACACAAAATTCTCTAGTGACTACACAAAAATCAATCTTCCATATCATTGCTCTAAAGCATAAGACATTACATTCCTCATCTGCATTAATCTTATCTCGCAAGCTTGAACTTTCGATACAATCAATTACTCACACCATATAAAATTCCGACAATCGACACATTACAATCATTTCGATGCGTCTGAATCATATACCTGAGTCTGCAAGACGGTCTCGAGTTCAATCAACATAGTCCCCGAAACCAAAACCCTAGACCCCTTCCCATTCCCTTTCCTCACCCTCCTCCTCCCAGTCCTCCCTATCCTCCCTCTCCCCCCTCTCCTCTCTTCCATCTCCTCGATCTCCTCCGCGAACCGATTATCGATACTCCACACATTCTCGCTCTCCTTCTCCCCCTTTAATTCCCCCTCCCCCGCCCCCCCGCCACTGCGGCGAGGACCGGCCTTCACTGTCTTCCTGCCATTGGTTGCCCCGGCGGCGCTGCATGAAATGGAGTATGGGGATCGGCGACGGAGTGAGAAGGGGAATTGGAGGTCGAAGTGTGGGGTTTTGGGGACGGTTAGGGTTAGGGTTAGGGTTTTGGAGGGGTTGATGTGTGGTGAGAGCATGGTGACTGGAGAGGAAGTTGATGAAAGATAAGATGGGCTTGTCAATTTAGGACCAACAACTCGTTCTCCTCGCATGTCCACTTCGGCCGAATTTTGCTACCCCTTTTTTCCCAAAATATTCTTACATAAATCACAAACAAATTAAAATCAATAATAATTTTTAATATATAAATCAAATATACATAATAAATATATATTCGAATTTTATTAATTAAGATGTATAAAACAAAATCAATATTTATTATAAAAATTTATTTAAAATAAAAATTTATTTTTCGTGTTAATCATAAGATATCATTTTTTAATTGATCTCTACGTCTCATATTATATATTTTTTTGTTTCTAAATAATTACAACACATATCTATTTTAAATCATTTGATATAGAATATGTTTTTCTATCAAATAACATTCCACTATCACGAAACAATCATCTCACACTAAAACATCATCAACATTTGACATAAAAAATAACAAACTCATACAATATATTCATCTAATCCCGGCAACATGATGTTTATTCGTGATATGAAAGAGAAACATGTCTCATCCTTCAACAACCTCGTCATTGTGTTGAGGTTTTCGTTGTAGTCTGTATAGTGATGGTAGTTTCTACTTCTTTCTAGATCGGAAGAGCGTCGTGTATACGTGTCTATTCATCAAACCATAGATGTTCTAGTCTAATGTAACACACTGATCTACCCAAAACTATCATTTTTTTTTATTTTTTTTTAATGTCAAAACTATCATCTTTACTCGGTTACGCTCTTAAAAGGAGAAACATAATCCAAATATAGATACAAATCAACCACACGTTTCAACACTGCTTTGATGTAGACAAAAGTACAGATAATTTATCCATCAAATTCTCAAATTATACTCCGTACCTGATAATTTTCCAAACCAAATATACATCACTAAATTTTTAAATAAATTTGAATCTCTAACAAAACAAAATTGTTTCTTTTTTTGTAATATACCAAAACAAATCGTTAATCCTCTTTTTCCAATCATAACATAATTAATGATCTCTCCCTTCCCCTGCTTAAACCCTCCCAAAAACCCAATCCAACCAAATCCCCAAAATCAACCCGTCAATCCAATCTTGATCATCAATTAAAAACGTCGAAAACCGCGACGGCATATACAAGAAGAGTTGATCATTACCAAGATCATGACGAATGGATGATCCCATAATGGACTGCATGAAGAAACTAACCATGTTTCACACACCAACATTCAAACCCATCATGACCCACAACGAGTTGGACCCGATCATGGTCCGACTGGGCTTCAAGGGCCGAATGCTGCCTCCACCAAGCGATGGTGGGGGCATGGCGTGGAGGGAGTATGTGTATGGGCCGTGTGGGACGAAAGGGTTGGTGAATGGTGGCGGGATGATGGTGTCGGTGAGTGAGTCGGTGGAGGAGGAGAGACGGCGGTGGAGCAAGATGAGGTGGCCGAGGCTTCCATGGCCGAGGATCGATGGGTTACATGTGTGGACTTATTGGGTGTTTGTTGAGGATGTGAGGGTGTTTCTTGAGCGGGACGATTTGTCCATGATCTTCCATGTTAGGTACTTTTCGATTTCTTGAAAAGATTTTGTTCTGTTTTGGTTTTGTTTGGTTTCTGGTTTGATAATGAAAAAAAGATTCTGGTTTCTTGATTCGTGGAAGAGTTTGATGAGATTGCATAGAGGAAATGGTTACGAATTAGCAAGGCCTCACTGCTCGTCGCTAATCTTAGATAGTTTAATCGATCGACAATACTTATTGGAGGTTATTTTGGAATTGACTAATGAACTGTATTATAATTTACCATAGTATCGAACTATATGAGTGCATGGTAGTTGCTTGAAGATCATAGATATGAGATTACTTTTTTCCCCCTTACAATGTCAGCCAAATTTTTCAGTCCTATGAGCGTCTCTGCAAAATGTTGCCACGGAACTTCTGTATTGCTCCTATTATAAGAACTATGAATGCCGTAAGAAAATCGTCGGCCTATTTTCAAAGATATGAGGTTATCTGTGGATGATTTATTATTGGAAGCTTTCCATTGTTCGCCTTTCATCTTCTGACAGTTGATATGATGCATTTTGCCATAATCCAGTGATTATGAGTATTGACCCCAACAGAGTTGAGTACTTCTGTTTGCACTGCTGATCCGAGACTAATTGTGGCTTTGCATATTGGCGTCGCAGGGGAATGCCGCTTCACAGAGCACATGACAGGCACAAGATGTTCAAGCGGATGGACGGTGAAGAAAGCTTTTATGTTTACAGAGGAAAGACCTTGGACCATCACACCTTGGAGTCATATAATCTTTGTCATTATACCAAGAGGGACGACGATAACTGTGATGATCATAATCACAGGAGCAACGATGCTGATGTTGGCGGCCAATGCGACTCCAGTGACCTTCGAAACAAGGGAAGGGACTCCTCGATAGGCCACTTTGTGCCTTTGAGAGACATGATCTTGTGGCCACCTTCGCATTCATCACACTTGTGATCCCTGCAGGTGTTGTCCATACATTCTTTCCTGTGGATATCGCAGAGTAGCAGGCTTCGACTATGCACAGATTGATTCATAGAGTACAGAGAAAGAGCGATGCTTGGGACTATTATTGATTTGTTCTACACAGCGGTTTCACCTGTGATGTATTGCTTGTGTGATCTTGATACAAGTTCGTAATTGTTTCTTTCTGCCTAGTGTAAATAAATAAGACGTCGAACATAAATATAGCGATAAATCAAATTCCAGATCTGATACTTTCTCACATGTGACTCCTCGTATATGAACATTATGAAACAACTAGATGATAACGCTGGGAAAAATTATAATCGACAGAAGCGATCTGAATTTCACAACAATTAGAGTTGGTAACAAACCTAACCACCACAACTTGCTTGTGAGTTTCATTTTGATAGAAAATGAAAGGAAAATAAAGGGTTTGGATGGAAAATAAGAAATATTAAATTAAAAAAAAATTCCTTCCCCTGGGACTGGAACCAAAAAAAATTACTTTTTTATCCCAAAAAAATAAAATAATTTTTCTGATTTATCCGTTTCAAAAAAAATTTACAATATTATTATAAATTAAACTTTTTTAATGAGGGTTTACTTTCACCCTGTATCACATGATCACATCACTACATTATCATTTTTTCACAAACATATAATAAATAAAAAATAAGAAATAATTTTTTATTTGTATCAAATTCAATTAATTTTCTTTAACATACGTGCAATCGATGTGTTTTTAAAATAATTATTTTCCATTCCTTTCGTTTCCTCCCAGACCCACGAGCAGAGTGCGATCACAACAATCACTTGACGATCCCAAAAAACACTCGTCCGAGTATCGAATGAAAGAATATCGAAGACGACTAGATGAGAGAGAAAAGCTTACACTTCTTTCACGGTTGACGAACCATTCAATTTCGAAAACCTAATCTATTCGATCACAGGCAAGAAAAATTCCCTAACTTGCTTTTATTTCCCCTCTCCGTCGCCGCCGATCAATAGCCCGCCGGCGACGACGGCGAGGTGACGGCGACAGATTTGGCGTAGACGTGCACTTGGAAAATAGAATTGGATGATTGATACTCGATCTAGTAGCATCGGCAACAGTTTAAAAGAGATTTTTAGGTGCTAATTGCACTAGCAATTCCTAATTACGAAACTCGTGTCCAGTTCAAACTAAACTTTCCTTTCGTGAAGTTGGTTGAGTACGTGTAATCTCTGGATTTGAAATCAATGTTTATATATATATATATATATTTTTTGGGACATGTGATTGATGAAGAAAAAATAATCACAATTAATAAATTGACAATCAATTTGTAATGAAGATAGTGTATGGGTGTATTAGGAATTCGTCATATCAGTTTAATTTCGTTCTTTGATTGTTGAATATCTCAAAAGACTATTAATTGACAATCAATTTGTAACGAAGATAGTGTATGGGTGTATTAGGAATTCGTCATATCAGTTTAATTTCGTTCTTCGATTGTTGAATATCTCAAAAGGCACATATACCAAGCATGATTTTGGAGAGAGAAATCTGCACGGTATTATCTCGAGGGTCGAAGTGTCTCAAGACATATGTGACAGGATTGTGATATGTAGACTGAGCCCATGTTTAGGAAGTTAAAACGGGTTGTCAGCATGATATGAACTTCTGATTTCTATAGTTTTGTCATATATAGTTCGGCAAAACTATAGAAATGATTTCATTTTTTACGGAAGTTGGTTCGAGCTGGTTCTCTGAAGGCCATTTTATGTGCTTTACACAGGACACATTTCCGAGGTCATGGGTGAGTAAGCCAAGCAAAGGACTCGTTCATTCACCCCTTTCTCTGTCACAATGAATAGCAGATTGAGGAAATTTCTACATCGATATGGTAAACATTTGTTTTTTCTAATCAAACTTCAATCATGTTTTATTTCAGATTTTTTGCTTTCGATGCTTGTGTTTCTTGTAGATAGTTGTAAAAAAATGGAATATTGATTGATGATTTCTTTGACAAAGGCTATGATATGATTCTCGGATCAATAGCAGCATTCTATGTCTTGAGGGTTCCCTATACCAAGGTCGAGGAAAGCTTCAACATGCAGGTTGGTGATGCCGCCCTTTTCTGTCATTCTTTAGGGTCGTCTTCATTTTGTAAATGTGCTGAGATTTTTTTTCTTCCCTTGTGTTTTAGGCTATGCATGATATAATTTATCACCGACATCACTTGGATAAAGTAAGTTTTTTGCTTTTTGATCCAAGAAGGGTAGGAATGGATTTTCTTGATTTTAAATGTCTGCCATCCCTTTTTTTCCTCTCTTTTGCTGTTGTATGATGAATATTGGTTCGAAGTTGAGATTTCAGAGTTTTTTTTTTGTTGATTTAGTTTTGTTTTCATGATGTAACAGTATGATCATTTGGAGTTTCCGGGTGTTGTTCCTCGTACACTCATTGGTATGTTCTGTTGTTTATAAGCAGTTTGCCAATCCACTATTTTGTGCTAGTGTTTGGGAATCAAAGTATAATGTCTCTAAGCCTTGAAGGAGATCATTATATGCCACATCATAGTTTAGCGATCCCTTGAATTCCTTTTTGTTTTTTTCTCTTTCTCTTGTGAGGCAAGAAAATTAAAAAGCAAAAGAAAACTTGAAATTGTGGATGGAACTTCATGAGGCTTTTCATTTCATGATGCCTTAGTTTATCATTTTTTATTTTTTTTCTCTGTACCAGGGGCCTGGCTTGTATCTGTCATTGCTGCACCAGTTATATCCATTTTGAGCTTCTTTTCTTTGCCAAAGATTTACAGTCTCGTCACAGGTGATTCCTTTACTCTTCGAGTAATGTCTCAATAACTTTCAGATGTTGCATTTTCTGTAGTTCTGTATTCTATTGATAATTCTCTTGGATCTTGCCATAACATCAATATATTATTAAAAATATCCTGTTTTTTATCCAGTTCGCTTGATGTTGGGTGGCATCATATTGTCCTCATTACACTTTTTCCGAGTTCAGGTATGTGCTCGTGTCATAAAGGATAAGTTTGCTGTTGCATACCATGCTACTGTTTACTTCTTATGCCCCCTATTTGCATATTCTGCTGAACATTGAGCTACTTTTCCTCTACAGGAGACTGAAAGGACCTGATAATATCATCTTACATTTAAAGAGTTCAGCAAGTATGCTGTCTCCTTGTCCTTCAATTTGTAACATGTCATCTCCTTATGCATCGGGTATTGCCAGTAGCTGTACCATTCAATTTCGCAACCACAACACATTTGATTTAGTGAAACGCCAAGCCTTTATTTTCCTAAAAGTGAATGAAACGAAATTGAGGACTAGTTTAAGTCAGTAAAAAGGAGCAGGGATCAACAAAAAAATAATTTGGTTGTGTTGATGAAATACTTGTCTCAAGCTCTGAGCTCTCTTCCCCAAGATCTGGGGTCCCTATTTTTGCAATTTTTAATGTTTTTTTAATTTTTATTTTGTGGGGTTGGGGGGGGGGGGGGGTCGGTCTGTCAGGAGGTTAAAATTGTTAGTACGGAGTGTTGTATCTGTTTGGTAGTTTGCTGCTAAATGCCTCAATTTCTGGTTGCTTAATAGGAAATCATTCTGAAGCAATTTTTTTGTTGTGCAGATCAGGAGGAAGTTTGGGTACCAAGTAGAAGCTTTCTTTGTGATATTTAATGCTATTCAATTTCACTATCTGTTCTACTGCACACGTCCACTTCCGAATATAATGGCCTTGGGATTAGGTGATCCTTTTTTGAGTTAAATGTTGTTATTTTCCCTAACGTTGGTACTGGAATTTATGGCAGCTTGCCTCCTGCGGAAGTTATTCTAACAAAATTTGAATTTGTAGTTCTTTGATATGTACTCGTAAATTGATTTTATTATTTTTCTGTTTTTGTTATTTGTTTGATATGCAGTCAACTTGGCATATGGTTATTTATTAAAGGGAAGCTTTTATGCAGCATTGGAATTTCTGGTGTGTCTTCTCTCCATGAATAATACCTCGAATTTACTGGTCAACATAGTTAACCTTTCTAGGGAGAGAAACACCACGTTCTGCAAGTATTTTTTTTTTAGGAAAGTTCAGAGAGTTTTTTGCTTCATCATCACAGGATTGGTGCAGGTTTAATTCTTATCCGCTTCTTATTTTTCTAGGAAGTCTGAAGTCTTCTTGTTTCTGACTGCCAGATTGCTGCTACAACAATATTTCGATGTGACATGCTGCTGTTGCTTGGTCCAATTGGACTTGGACTATTGTTGGTATGCAATGTTGATTTCATGATAGTATTTGGCGCCCCTCAATTTGTTTGTTTCTGGATTTTTGAGTACTCATCTTTTATATTGCATGAATTTGCTGTGTTGGAACTGCTCTGCTTTGTGTAGGTTGGTATCTATATTAAAGCATGCCTCCGGTTCTTATGTGCTTTTATCACTTTCTTGCTGCTTGAAGTCAGATTAGTAATTTTTCAATATTCTGTATGCGTTTACAGGTTTCACAGTCCTTGTTGACTCGGTTATGTGGAGAAAGTTGCTGTGGCCTGAATTTGAAGTTTTCTGGTTCAACTCTGTTCTTAACCGAAGTTCAGAGTGGGGTGTATCCTTTACTAGTTGAAGTATTTGTCTCAATTATTCATCATCTTTTAGTGTGTCATGCCAAGTTCATCCTGTGAGAAAGGTGTCCTTTGCATTACTGAGGCGAACAATCAAAATCTTCTTGACATTTTATAAAAAGGGCTTTTGAATTAATCAAGCCCTATCACTGTACAGTGTAGTTAACATGGCGGCCATAGACAATTTGTTGGCTATCTCCTTTTGGGTTCTCCTGGAGTGCTCTTCAGGTCTTCACTATTCGATCCAATCATTATAGGGGAATTTCAGCCTAACTTTTTTTATCATCCTTGACATTATTTATCAGGTTCATCCATTTCACTGGTATTTCACTTCTGCGCTTCCTAGGTCGTTGCTTCTTGCATATCCTCTATCTATGGTGAGTTTCAAAATCCAAACAGTGATCTGATGTATAACCTACTTGTTTCCCTTTTGTTAAATGCTCATATTTTGTCAGACATATTTGGTTGGTTTTTCACCTCTTTTCTTATTTTTATTTACTCGTTAATACTTAATATAATCCAGCTTCTGTGATTAGCATTTACCTTTTCTTCTGACTTCTCATTCCATTCTCCTCAACCCTACTAGTTGAGTTGATATTATTCCATCTGCATTTACAGCTTTCGCTTCTGCTGGATTGGAGGATATTACCTTTGGTTCTCCCAGTCTTATCGTTCGTGGTACTTTACTCAAAGCTACCACACAAGGTATGGCTTATATTATCAAGTATCTGTATATCACTTGCTTGACTAGATTATAAATGACCCGACAAAAATTATTTCTCAAACATTGGAGTGTTGCAGGAACTGCGATTCATAATTAGTTCAGTTCCTATTTTCAACTTGGCAGCAGCGATCTCAGCCAGCAGAATGTAAGCACCTCCATAGTCTGTATAGAATTTCGTAATCCTAATTTAGTACAGATTCCTGCTTTGGAAGGCTATTTGTTATTATTCCCTCCTATCCATCTTTTCTTGTTTGATGGTCTTTCATCATCAATCTTGAGTTCACTTCGCTGCTTGGATCTTGTATGATTTTAGTCCTTGGGTCTGTTTGTTCTGCTGCATATGAAAAACTTGCTATGTTTTGCAACTTCTTCGAAAAGCCTTGGATGTTTTTAGTCCTTTAAACTGCCTTAAAATTTAACGAATTTTATGCTTCCTATGTTCCTTAGTTACAATAATCGGAAGAAGAGCTTCTGGAGACTTTTCTTTGTGGGTATGCTTGGTCTACTTCTGATCAGGTTTGTAGTTATCAGCTTCATGCTTCTGATTATCTCGTTTTTATGTCCCATTTTGCTTATTTTTGAATTTCTAGCATAGGGTGCTCCGCGATATTTTTCATGGCATCGTACGACAATTATCCAAGTGGATATGCAATAAAGAAGCTGCATCAAACTGGTGAGTCTTCTCTTTCTGTGATAATGGATATACACACATAGTTAAGATTATCCCAGCATATGATAGTTTATATTGCTGCTTTTTTTTTCTTCTTCTTTTTCTTTTTACCTTCTTGGCAGGCCATTGTGATCGCAGCATGAGTGAAATTTTCGTTCACATCGATTCATTTTCAGCAATGAATGGAATCACCTGTTTCTGTGAAAATGATCATCCATGGAGGTTGGTCTTTTTAGCTTTTATTCCACTCCAAACGACAGTAGAATCTCTGAATAAACATCATCGGAGGAAAGCAATTATATAAGCTTAACATATAATATCTTAATATGGGATATCATTAAGCTGTTTGTGAATATTTTTTGTTCTGTGAACAATCGATCACGGTCCATGGTTCTCCGATGCAGATATTCCAAGGAGGAAGGGGTCCTTCTAGACGAATTGCAGAGCCGAAATTTCACTTACCTTCTCAAGTGAGGCCTGTATACCCTGCTTTCTTGATTTTTCAACACTGTGTGTGTGCGCTTGCATGGTTGCATCAGTATATCACATACTTCCAATTACGCGCCCGCTTGCTCAATTTTGCTCCTGTCATCTCCTTTCTGCTTAAACACTGGCAGTGGCAGCCAGTTATCGATCACAGGGTGCCGAGTCGTAAATGAATGGTTTCCCTCGACTTGTTTTTGTGGTTTCTTCGTGCAGCGAGCATCCTAGAATAGATGGATTCATGTGCTTATTCAAAACAGATGGTTACTCTAGGATTCGTCTCAGAAAGACTGTTCCACCAATCGAAGAGGTAACTGTCCGCACGCACCATTTTACTTATTCATATCCCTGAAATTCATTTTGACACTCATTATCTCTTCTCACGATTTATTTTTCGTTCCTCAGGTGAAAGAGCCTAAGGTGTTCGCACATGGCACTCTAAGCAACGAAGTTTTTATGATGAGAAACTGGCCCGGGTGTTAATGATCATAATAGAACCGGTTGTTAACAGCAATCTCATATCCCCGTCTGTTATGAACTTGTTTTAGAGAAAAACTTTGGTCATTAGGATGTTACATGTTTTAACAAACGTTAGACCGCAAAGATGTTGAGTACTTAGTGTAGAATTTCCCAGAAATTTTACGTAAACATATGAGCAAAAGATTAGATGGCTGTTCCATGCTTGATAATAGTTGTCATTAAACAGCATAATCTGCCAAATCCTTCAAGGAACTTTTTTTAAAAAAATTTACAATAAAAATAACTGTATACATCTCTTTCTTTTACTCTTGTATCGGAAAATCGACCTTCGATCCTGTCCATGGTTATCCATTGAAAAACATGAATTTTAAAAACCAAATTACGAAAAAACCATATTCGGATCGACGCAATCGAATTGACAAACATGAGAAATCTTTGAAGCAAATGGTCAGAAATCTCGTGTGGAAATCGAAGCAAACGCTCATCGCATACCCACACACTGATGGAGTACACTGCGTGCTTTGAATCAGAAATTTCATCACTCCATTAATACAATCCCAAAAGATTCACAAGAAAAAAAAGGAGTCAAAGGCGCCGGCGGATCCAATGATCCTCTGCATTTCCTCCATCGATAGCAGGGCGATTGACTGAATTTCATCCAATGGTTTTGTCAACAGTACCACCCTGCTAACAATGAAGGAGACGCCGAGAATCCTAATCCCACGACGACGACGGCGGCGGCGGCGAGTGGTGGTTGAGAGTTGAAAGGTGGGGGGAAAATGATGGGGGGTTTGTGAGGATTTTATACAGGATACGAAGGATGGATGGATGGTTTGCCCTCTTCGCTTGCTTGATTCCATGGACCCTTTTGCCCATTTTTCTTTCACTCGCAAAAATTATTAGCTTCGTTTTATATTCTATCATTTCAAATTAAATAAAATATTTTTTATGAGTTTTAAAATAAATAAAATATTTTTATTTTTGATAATTTTTTAATATAAAAAAATATCAAATCGTTATACTATATCCACTAACTCCTCTCACGTCATCAAAAAAATATTTATTCTTAATCAAAATACACACAAATTCAACACTCGTATAAATTTTCGTGTCGAGTCAAAACGTTTCGATTAATTCGGAACGAAGGGAGTAATATATACAATATTTTTTTATTGTTATAATTTTTTTATAATTTTCTTAACCAATATTTAATTTTAAAAAAAGTTCATGAGTTTATGATAGAATGAAATGAAATTGAATAAAAAAAAGTTCATTTCAAATGGGTTTAAGGATTATATATTGCGATGTACCATATATTAAGTGGTTTTTTCTTTTCTTTTGTCAAAACACAATGTTTAGTGATGTTTTAATTAGGGATGTTCATGAGTTGGGTCGGGTATTAACAAACTTAGACTCGAACACCTACTATTCACCCCGAGTCAGGTTTATCTCAAACTCGGACTCGAGCTGAAAAATGGACTCCAAGTTCGACCCGTACGCATATGCGAACTCACGGATCTCTCGACGAGTCGAATTCGAGTCAGTCGGACAACTCAAACACAAACTCGGACTCGGGTTTTTGATAATAAAAAAAAGGTTTCACTATGTTATTTAATTAATTTTCACTTTGTTTAGCATATTAGACAAACTTTTTAAAATAAATATTCAAATAATAAAAAACAAAAAGTATGTGATGTAATTAATCATATCAACGACAATGAAAAACAAAAATAAAATATTTATCCTACTTAATAAAAATTAAAAGAAATTATTTAAATTTTTGAAATCTTCGGACCCATTCGAATCAAACTCAAGACAAACTCGAACTCGAACTCGAACTACTTACGAACCTATCAAGTCGATCTCACGAGTCTCACGAACTTGCTCATTTGGTTTCACGAACCCAAATTTTAGGTCGAGTTCAGCACCCGAATAGTGCTCGGGTCAGGTTGGGTTTCATAGACTCGGGTTCGAATTACCCAACAAATTACCGGACCCGAGAACAACTCTGATTTTAACCTTAACCTTTCTAGATAAATTTTAATCTCATTTCTTACGTTATCACATGAGACATTGTATATAAAGATAAATATTCTTTCCGTTTTAAAAAAAATATAATTTTTAATTATATCCATAAAAACCAAAATCTTTTCAATTTGGAAAGGAAAATTTTCTTTCCATTTTAACTTTTGAAAATTACTTATAGAATAATTCATAAAGAGCTATAAACATAGAACAAATTACAGATTTAAATAAAGACATCACCCATCCGCGTCACAATTGACGCGGCGACTCCTTTTTGGGTGGCAAACCCGATTCGGATGAAAGACATTTGCTGATTAGGGGCAGGTGCATTTGCGTTGGCTACATTGGAGATGCGGTCCATAAAAATCATAATATTTTCTTATTTGAAATTTTTTCTTTAAAAATAATAAAAGATCTTTATTTTTTATTTAAATCGTATCAATTCACCTATTATCATTTCTCATCTTTTTTTTTTCATTCTTCCCCTCACACAACAAAAAACACAAATAAATTATTTTTATAAAATTCAATACATTTATAAATTTTCATTGCAAATCAAAATATTATATTTTTATGAAATTGTGGAAGTAGTTCTCCTTTTTCAACTGATACTTGTCCTTGCTGGAAAAAAATACTTGTCCTTTTATTTTAAAATAAAAACTCATTATGTCTTTAGATAAATTATGATATATTATTAAAATTTTCTATATAAATTATAATATTTGTAAAAATGATAATTATTTGATGTTCAAAATTTTAAATTGTCCTTATTTTATATCACATCATCTTATTCATCATTATTTTTTATCTTTACATTCACCATTTTTTAGTCCGTATTCACAAATCATAAAAATATTAAAATA
>LIEC01011727.1:0-64861 GCA_001925005.1 Drosera capensis
AATTACTACACGGTACACCATCGTCTAAGGTAATTGCATCGTTATCACTATTTTGAAGCTTTCTTATAACAATGGAATATCAACTTATATAAAATTATCAAAAAATAATAATGATAAATTAGATTATAAAAATAATTTTTTGACATTCTGTAAAATAAATCACGAAACGTTTTGACGTAATTTTCTTGGACAGGAAAAGAGACAAAACTGTGAGCTCCTAAAGTGCTCAAGGTATTATACCCTCTTCATCCAATGAAAATTATAACAGTTTGATTTTTGTTATTATTTTGTCTAGTTTTGTTTTAAAAATGATATTTTTGTATCCCGGTTTATATTACATAATAAGAATTATATTAATATTTTACAAAAAAAAATATTAAAAAATCATTTCATCGTCCTGTGAAACTAATCTAAATTCATCCTGCCATACATATATAATCAATTCATTATAATTTCTATGAAACGAAGAGAATAATGAATAATCTATCTATGTTAAATTGTTTTCGTTTCAAAAATCCATGTTTATACTCTTCGGAGAGCCGCATTGTCTGTTGTCCAACCTCAGCAGCATTATGCTGTCGTCAATCTTCCTCCCTTGGATCACAAAACAAATACAAAAAAACAAACCAGTATGCGTCAGTGCAATTTTTTCTCCTCTGTACGATTTCTTGTGCTGTCCTGCTGTGAGGGCAGAGGATCCTCAATCATAGTCTTCTTAATGCTCCTATCTTACCAATTTTTAAGTCCAATGACAAACTGGTTTCATCACGTCATGTGATTATTTTCACTATTGACGCTATGCTCAGCCTTGGCGATATTCTCATTGATTGATAAGCTATCGGCATCATTCTTCTGTATCTGGTCTTCATTACTTGCGCGTATCGTAAAGGACAAACTTTTGACTAGAACAAGCGCGTATAGGTACACATATACATGTACATACCGATCTTTCACCTAAAAGTTATTAGACCAAATCCAATTTGGACCACGTACATTATATGATATGGATTTTACCCCCACAAAGGATTATGATGTTATTGATTATCCGTTTCCTAGAGGGAAACACAACTCTTTGATAGGGACTATAAATATCCATGATCCATCTTGTGGGTATATAAAGAGAATATACATAATAGTAGTATGATGCCATTTTGACAAAGGCATGTTTTTTTGGCATAGATGTTGCGTGCCCTTATCTTCTAGCTAAGTGTCGTTTTCTTAATAGTCACTTATTAGTATTATGATTTTCAAGGAAAGAAAAACAGAACCTACATTAAATTTCCTCCAATGATTCTAACTAAAATTCATTCTTACATCTCTTGTCTCGTTAATATCTTGAATACTAATCAAAAAACGACATTTGGTCAGAATTACGAAATATAATATCTGATAAATCGAGGGTATTGAGAGTAATGAAGCACCCTTATTATACGGATTTTCTGAATTATTCAATAAACGCTTAACTCTCTGCATTAAAATAATTTATTGTAAGCTCGTTTCCTGTAAATCGCGAAGAGATAAAGTAGCTGATATGTTTCGTTCGTGAATCAACAATTAATTTATAGATAAACTCTATCGGAATTTGATTTAATGGGTTTACTATTATCATAATAATAATATAAAGATAGATCATAGGATAATGTCTATATGATGATGATCGATATTACATTGACATAGAAGAAAATACTTTTTGTGTCCTAATATGAAAACAGTTTTCAAATATCATCAACAATTTCAAAGATGCTTATAGTCGGTCATGGCTAATATTGTTTGTCGCTGGAGCATTCTAGAATATCAATACTTGTGGGATAAAAGTACACACGATCTTGACAACACTGTAAATTGATGGTATTAATAATTTAAACGTTTCTATCGTCATGTGGTTCACAAGTCGTATGAGTTGTCATTTTGTAATTTGGTGACATTGTGCCACCTAGCTACATAATTTGGGTAAAATAATCTCCAATCCATACTTATCCCACCAAATCCCACAGGTAATCATCAATCGTCTGATTCATAGAGGATGGGGTGCTAAATGCTACTAGTATACTTCAAGTATTTTAATAATTCCATAAAAATGTAATATGCGAAAAATAATTAACTGCAGGAAAGGTCAAGCTAATCGATGATTACGTCCAGCTATTTTGTTTCTCTATGAACCAGATAGTATTTGGTTTAGAATTAAATAGCAGTGAGTAAAACGTTGGAAATGATTGTAGCAAATTAATGAAATTCACAGACGAACAGTTCATGGTTTAATGTCAACGATCAAACTTACTATATATATTTTCGCTAATATGTAAACTGTATCGTATTATTCTTTATCCAATTCTCGCCATGTATATTATTCAATACGTAATTCCACATTAATTGAAATACTTGGATTTGATTATGGAATTAATTATTAAAATACACAGATTAGATTTTTCGTTGTTGATGACGATTTTGGAATAAAGAAATAGCGTCCATCCATCGGTTGATGATTTAAATCATAATTCACCTCGATATGGTTCGGTAATGATTTTGTTTTATATTCTTTGTTTATATTATATTAATTGATAAAATAAAAATATTTATTATTGATATTTTTTAGACAGATAAAATTTAAAGTTGAAAAAACAAAGGCTTCAATTATTTTCTTATTCATCTCGACACGTTCAAGATTTTCTTTTTTTCCGAAGGTTTTTTTTTTATAATTTGAGATAACGTTATCAAACAGAACAATATGTTTCAAACGTGTGGTTGTAGTTTATACACTTCTAATGTAATATAATCATGTAGTACAGTATTTGATTTTAGAATTGATCGTGTTCATGAACTTTTTGGAAAATTGACAAGCAGGTCCCTCAAGCACCTTCGGATTGTTGTGGACAGCTGTGGTTACAGGTGTTCGATATATTGTTGTTAATTTACAAGTCCGAATGAGATTTCAGACCAAATCAAATAAGAATAAATAATTTATCTTCGGATTTTTGTGGCTTTCAATGGCCCAGTATAAATGGCGACATGTTGTACTACAAAGTTTTTCTTGTGCTTCATTTAAAAAGCATGATAACAACAGCTGTGTTTTATAGTTGTTGGGATAAGATCAAGATTATGGAGTATACAGTATTCCGTCATATTCATCACTGGCTTTCCTAGTCAGAAATCAGAATTACTCCTTGCTTTATCCCATTTAAAACTACGCCGGCTCAACTTGTGTATATACGGAGATAAAATTTGATAATTATAATTTGATGATAAAAAATCATAAAATATTAATAATTTAAAATATATATCGTAAAAGAAAAATAACAACAATAAGAAAAAACAAATTCAAATCAATCATTTTTTTAAAAAAATGTTGTTTATTGTTTTAAATCTGAAAAACAATGAGATTTTATATATTTTATCAATAAACATACTGCAACACAAACAAATATTATTTAATAGAAAAACGAAATTTTCAAGACATATTCTCCAATTGAACGGTGGAAAATACAAACTAAAAAAGATAGAAGCACTAGTGCATTTTAAATAAGAGGGAAAATGACTGCAGTTATCCAACTCTTTTTTTCCCATAAATTTATTTATGAATAGATTTTTTGATTTGAAAATAAATGACTAAGATTAAAGTGATTTTTAATGCACAAGTTAGTTTTTAATCTCAACTTTTAGTTCCTAAATCAAAAATCATACACATAAATTCACTAAAAGGATGATTTTCAGAATGACAATTGTGTTGAATGTTTTGGGATCTAATTCAGACAACCGCTGAATTCTTATCTCCCTTCATGTGTGTGGATACATACAAAACCATAAAAATTTCTTTAATAAACTGGTGTTTGTTGTAAGGAATTTATTTGGACCTACCGCGTGTGTCCAGGTTAAACAATCGTTTTCCATGAACGAACTTTATGCGCATGATAAACATTTGCAAGCTGTATGAGTACAGTAAGCATGAAGATCATCAGCCAAGAAAAAAACGAGTACAGTGTGCTTCGAGCACGGATTACGGTATATACCATTATACAGCATACAACTAAAAGAGTACAAAAGACATTTAAAACTATGCAATTTTCTCAGTGAATTAGAAGCGAGACACGCAGGCTCCAGCCGACTCGCACCGTGTGTGTTCAATGTTATCACACGTCTTGTTGAGTACTACCACTACACTTTGTTCGTATACGAACATATGTCACCTAATTTTCCACACAAATTATATTTAATCGTTTGTGTTTGATTACCTAATTTTTCATAAAAAATTATATTTAATCATTTATATTTGATTATCGCTTTGACTGTCACAAGCTAACAAAATAGTAGTAGAACTCTTGAAATGATCGACCTTTCACAAGCTAACCAAGTTAAGTTTATTTTTGTTTGATGTATTGACTTTGAACACAGTAAATCACGTCATGAGTTTTCGTAAATAACAGATATTCGGGAAATAACATTATGGAGAATTATGCATCATACATGGTAAATATTTCATGCATTGATGTGCACACATATAAAATTTACGGTTAATATGATATGAAGAAACAAAGTAGGGGGAAAATGTGTATGAATATTGTTTTCAGAGGCATATTTACCAAACATGTACGAATATCCACCCCACCGGCCACACCCAAACCCCATCTTTCCTCCCAAATTCCTCTAGTGCAAACAGCCCATTAAAAGTATCCATTTCCAAAAAAAGTTGGAAATTTAAAAATGGAAATCAGATTATTCAGAGTGCATACATATGACAAAATATCACAATCTAAGTTATTTGGGATAATATATTGTAGTTATATGTGCAAAACTAATATTTAAAAGGGGTTGTGGTGGCCACAGTTTACACTATTTGAAAAATAACTATCATTATTTTAAAATTTAAAACTTAATTTTTAAAAAAAATCCTGATTTTTTAAAAACTTAATGACAGTTATGTTTCAAATAATGAGATATTTGTTGTATGTGATAATTACAACCACCACAACCCCTGAACTTATTTATAACTATTCATAAATCCATTTTTTTTATTATTAGTGAAATTTTTATGGTTTTGTAAGTATCCACGCACATTAAGGGATAGGAATCCAGCGAATGCCCGAATTGGATCGTGAAACATTAAACCGCTATTTTTTCTTCATGAGAATCTGTCGGTGCAGTTTATTTTGGAATTTTAAGGTTTAATCATAAGACTAGTCTTTGGAGATATTTTGGTTAGTTTACTCAACAACAATCCATGTGTTTTTTGTTCTAACAATAGTCTTCGCATAATTTTATGCTATCTTTGTCTCATCGATAGTATGGGTTGGTCACAATGCAATAAAATCTCTTGAATTATAAATCATCCAATGAAAGACCAAAAAAATACTCAACATGGAAAATTTCCAATACAAACTTTTTTTTCAAATTATATTATTTAATATAAAAAATGATGTATCAAAATATATGTCGAGTAGCAAATAGAGAGTATTTACTAACATAGGTTAATTTTATTTTTAATAAGATAAAAAAATCATCTGTATTGTAACAACAATATGCTGTAAATATTATATATTGATAATTTTATCTTATAAATTTAAAAATTTATTATTATAATTTTAAAAAATATATAATTATACTTTAAATTATATTTTATACAAACTAAAATCTAACAATATATATTCAATAAGTTATAAAATAAACATTAGGATTTACAATATCTTTTTTTAATTCATAGTACTGTACCAATGAGTACAACACTATTGCTGCATTATCAACCACATATCGTAATAAGATCAGTAAAATAACATAAAAAAAAAAACAGCAAATAAAAATAGTTTTAATTTCATTCCCACAACTAGTTTGCGACACAAAACAGATTAAATAATGTACAAAAAGGCAAATAAATGAAGCAATCAAATGGAAAACGAAAAGAGAAGAAAGAAAGAAAAAGGGTGGGGGAACGTGATTGGCACGATTATACTAAAGCGGAAACGTTATCCAAAACTCAGCTTGGTTAATAAAAAAAACAAAAGGAAACGAAAAATCAAAGTCATCTCTCCTCTTCTCTGCTCTACGCTGTAATAAAAGCCCAACCCCATTTCTTTCTCTCTCTCTCTCTCATCTTTCACACTCTTTCTTTCTCTCTCCTCATCTCATCTCACTTTCCGCCGCCGCCGTCTCCGGCCAGTTCTCTTCCGCAGTCTTGTTGTGGTGAGTGACAGGTATGAGTGTTTTTCCGATCCGTGGTCAATTTTGTCGTCTAATGAGTTCCGTGTTCGTGTTTGCTTCTCCTTGTTCTCTGCTCCTCTGCTTGAAATTGAAGAGAGAAATAGAGAAGTGGTTAGGTTCGTGGTTGTGTGAGTGTGATCTGTGCTGGAATTGAAAGGTTTTTTTTTCAGGTGAAGATTTGGTTTGGTTGGTTGATTATTTGTTGTGATTTTCTCTCTGGTTGGCGCTTTGGATTTGTGCGTGAGAGGTGTTTAGGGTTGGAAATTGGGGGAAGTTTGTTTTTGTTGGGGAGGTGTTTTGTGGTGATTTTGTTGATCGACAACTTGGTTCCGTGTGAGATTTGGACTAGGGTAGAGGATTAGATATTTCCAACTTGTACTTTGAATTCGATTGACTTTTGTTTCGTAGCATCTCGGTGGCAATTTCAAGTTAAAGGTTGTTTGTGTTTTTGTTTTCATTATGTAAGAGTTAGGTTTTGGGATAAGTGTTGTCGTCGACGAGTCGTTTCGAGGTCAAATTGGGTGGTTTCGTTGGGTTAGGGATGGATTAGGTCTCGAGGTTTGAGTATCAAGCAGCAACTGGTTTGTGTGGTTTCTATCTGGATTCAAGTGGGTGGGTGTGCATGAGAGATTTCTGAGTGCGGAGGCGGGATGAGTACTGATCTGTGGCTGTGCAGATTAATGTTTTTTTTTTATAAACATAAGATCCTTATAAAATAGGTACGAAAGATGCTTATCAAAGTGGTAAGCGCAATCTTAGAAATGGGGGACGATGAAGATAAAAAAGATCCCTTTCTATATTGTGTCTTTCATAGAATTCGGGTATGGCTTGTTAGGCGGGATGAATGAGTGCAGTCGAACTTGAGAAATGAATCTATACTGATTTTACTCTTATTAGCAAACAGGTTGAGGAGGTATTGATGTACTATGTTTGTCTTAGGTACTAACAAATGATGGTATGGATTGATGGGAATAAGGGTTTCAGGAATAATGCCTACATAGTAGTAATCAATTGATGAGAAGATGTTCTGTATAGGCTTTAAAGTGATTCAATTTGCGGTGTTAAACTAGCTCTATTGTCACGGGATATAATTTCAAGTTAAGTTGAAAACTTCCGTGCTTTTTTATTTCTGTGTAGAGCTGATTGTATGTATGTTTCATATCCATTTTATTGTGTTAAGACAATCTAGTTGTGAGTGCATCATTTTGAAATTCCAGCGTACACTTTCTTGTGGTACATAACAATATAACCAAATAAACATAATCGTATCTGAGGTTCTCTGTTATTGGTTCATGCGATTATAGGCCTTATATGCACCAGAATATGCTTCAAGTATAAACCCATGGGACCAGCTGCATTATGTTTGCGATCCTTTGATCTTATGTTCTCGATCTCTTGTTGTAGAAAGTAGAGTGTGGCTTCCTTCGGCTCTGGTTTGAGTAGAGTAAGTAAATTTATCTGACCAGTACTTCTTGGGAAATCCTTATGAGCCATGTTATGTCTCTAAAAACATGGCAGCTTAAGCACCTTCTAAGCAACCATAAATCTGATGCATGCATGCAGAGGACTCGGCCCTAGGTTGAACTATGAGCTTTCTCTAGATAATATCTTGGTGAAACATATTCCTGCAAGAACACCGTGGGAGAGCTAGCAATGGCGATACTTCTCTTCACCCTTTCTGAAGGCACTTAGTGTCTCAGAGTGAAACATAATTAGATGACTTATCAGTGGAGGTGGCTACCTCATTTGACGTTCACTCTGTTGATGATAAATGGCGGAGCTGCACTGACTAGTCAAAATTGTTGAAGACAAAGGGTTTTATGCTTTTGAATTGTTTATAACCGTTTGACCATTGATAGTTTTAGATTATGACCAGAGGCTTTTGAGTAATATTCGGGGCTCTTGTGTTCACTTTGAAGCCAGTCTCTCCTTTTTTTTGGTAGTTAAATACATTACGTTTGTTGGTGTATGTTATTGACTGTGCGCATTCCAGGTTGTTAGCAAGCGCAAGGAGTTTGCAACTAAATCTGTGATCTGCTTTGAGTTATAGACTGAAACTATGGCATCACGATCATGTTTGAATTTACTTGGCTTAGTCTCTGGCGATTTGCTGGACATTCCTCCAACGCCTAGAACTCTGCCTCGGGTGATGACTGTTCCTGGAATCATATCTGATCTGGATGGGCCTGGAAGTAGTGATGGTGAGACTGATGCTTCAGCTTTCCGTGAAAGGAAAATTGTTGTTGCAAATATGCTGCCGATCAACGCAAATAGAGATGCAGAAACCGCAAAATGGAATTTTACTCTGGATGAAGATTCTATTCTGTTACAATTAAAAGATGGGTTAACACCTGAAACAGAGGTTCTGTATGTGGGGTCTCTGAAGGTTGATATCGACATTGGTGAGCAAGAAGAAGTTGCACAGAAGCTACTCGAGGAGTTCAATTGTGTTCCTACATTTATTCCTCAAGAACTTATGCAGAAGTTCTATAAAGGATTTTGCAAGCAGTATTTATGGCCTGTCTTTCATTATATGCTACCAATGTGCCCGGACCATGGAGATCGTTTTGACCGTTCGTATTGGCAAGCCTATGTTTCTGCTAATAAGAAATTTGCTGATAAAGTTATGGAAGTCATCAATCCCGAAGATGATTATGTGTGGGTTCATGATTATCACCTCATGATCCTGCCCACATTTCTGCGAAAACGCTTCTATCGTGTTAAACTTGGATTCTTTCTGCATAGCCCTTTCCCTTCCTCCGAGATATACAGAAGCTTGCCTGTGAGGGAGGAAATTCTGAGAGGCCTGCTGAACTGTGATTTAATTGGCTTCCATACATTTGATTATGCTCGCCACTTCT
This sequence comes from Drosera capensis, assembly GCA_001925005.1. Lineage (NCBI taxonomy): Eukaryota > Viridiplantae > Streptophyta > Magnoliopsida > Caryophyllales > Droseraceae > Drosera > Drosera capensis. Next base: position 9,048 of record LIEC01011727.1, read on the forward strand.
TGTCATGCTGTAGCAGGATGCTTGGCCTTGATTATGAGTCGAAGAGGGGGCATCTTGGACTAGATTATTTTGGGCGGACAGTTTATGTTAAGATTCTGCCTGTGGGAATCCGTATGGGCCGTATTGAATCGGTGCTTAATGAATCAACCACAGCAGCTAAGGTAGAAGAACTTCAAGACAAGTTCCAGGGAAAGAACTTGATCATTGGTGTTGATGATATGGATATCTTCAAAGGTATAAGCCTCAAGTTACTGGCAATGGAGCACTTGCTGCAGCAAAAACCTGAGTTTCGAGGCAAAGTGGTCATGGTTCAAATCATAAATCCTGCCAGAAGTTCTGGAAAAGATGTGCAAGAAGCTAAGAAGGAGACTTATGCAATTGCCAAAAGCATCAATGAGACTTATGGTTCCTCTAATTATGAGCCAGTCCTCCTTATTGATCGCCCTGTTGCTCGCTTTGAAAAGTCTGCCTATTATGCGATTGCTGAATGTTGCTTGGTGAATGCTGTGAGAGACGGGATGAATTTGGTCCCATACAAGTATATAGTCTGCAGACAGGGTACTCGTCTTTTGGATGATGCTACTGGTGTCAAGGGAGATGCTCCTCGGACGAGCACCCTTGTGGTTTCAGAATTCATTGGCTGCTCTCCTTCTTTGAGCGGTGCAATCAGAGTGAATCCTTGGGATATCGATGCTGTGGCTGAGGCTCTCAATTCGGCTCTTACCATGTCATACACCGAGAAGCAGCTGAGGCATGAGAAACACTACCGGTACATTAGTTCTCATGATGTGGCATATTGGACTCGCAGCTTTATGCAGGATTTACAGAGGGCATGCAAGGATCATTACAATAACCGGTGCTGTGGTTTTGGTTTGGGGTTGGGTTTCAGGGTGGTGTCCCTTTCTCCGGGCTTCAAGAAAATGAGGCTTGAGCGCATCGTATCAGCTTACAGGACGGCTAACAGAAGGGTGATCTTCCTGGACTATGATGGGACTCTTGTTCCTCAAACCTCCATCAATAAATCCCCAACTGCAGAAGTCGTCTCCGTCCTCAATGCCCTCTGCAGCGATCCTAAGAATACTGTTTTTGTAGTAAGCGGGAGAGGTAAAACTTCCCTCGGTGAATGGCTTGCCCCTTGTGAACTGTTGGGAATAGCAGCTGAGCATGGCTATTTCTTTAGGTGAGTTGCCTCTAATCAAGTTGCTTGTATTTCGGAATGCATTGTTTCGCCCATTTAATGAAATCCACTCTATTTTGCTCTGCAGGTGGAGGAAAACTTCTAATTGGGAATCGAGCTTTGGGGCAACAGATTTTGAATGGAAAGAGATCGTGGAGCCTATCATGAGATCATACACCGAGGCAACGGATGGCTCTAGCATGGACGTTAAAGAAACGGCTTTAGTCTGGCACCATCAAGATGCAGATCCTGACTTTGGGTCTTGGCAAGCGATTGAGATGATGAATCATCTGGAAAATGTTCTTGTTAATGAGCCGGCCGTCGTAAAGCGTGGCCTGCATATCGTCGAAGTTAAGCCCCAGGTAACGGCTCTTATCCATATTCCTTTTCCATCTGATTATTCAGGACCAGCACCATGAGTGTCTGATTGACTATCCAAACAAGATGGTCAGGATGTCCCTCTAAGCGATCTCTTACATTGGGATTTCTATATGATTCAGGGGGTAAGTAAAGGGCTAGCTGTGGAGAAAGTTCTGTCAGCTACAAGCGATGGTGGAATCTCGCCAGATTTCCTTATGTGTATTGGAGATGACAGATCAGATGAAGACATGTTTCAGAGCGTGCTGAAACCGCCATCAGACCAATCCGAGTCATTGGGGCCGAATATCTTTGCTTGCACTGTTGGTCAGAAGCCTAGCAATGCCAAGTATTACCTTGAGGATACCAGTGAAGTCGTCAAACTGCTGCGTGGACTTGCGGGTGCTTCAACTCCAAAGCCCAGGTATAGTTCCCATGTTCAGGTTTCCTTCGAAAGCTCCAGCTGAGCAACACCAGCGCGACTGTCCATAGAGCAGCCATATGCCTGTTTGTTGCCGTCTCTTCTCCTGAAGTGTGGTAGAATGGGATCGTGGTCTCGACAAATTATACCTGGCTAGGTTAGAGGGGTTTGATATCCTCGGACTGGTTCATAGTGGTTTGGCAGTAGTGCGGTGGCTGGTGGTTACTTGTACATGTTGACGACAGTAATAGCAGTTAGTCTCTCACTTGGGAGGAAGGGATTGGCAAGAGTTGATGTACTTTTGAGTTTCGGTTGTGCCCTTGTCGTCGAAACTGATATGAGAATCGAAAGAACTTATTTGTACAGGCGTTCTATCTAAACTCGATGGTATTGAATGTGAAAATCCATCTTCCTTTCATCCCGTCATCCTTTATACGCTTATTACATCTTCTTTTCGACATCCTATGTATTTCACCGTTTGAATGATGGCATGTTGTTTTCAGTGCCCAGTGCAAGGGAGCAAAACAGAGAATCAATATGGCGTTCTATCCTGTTGATAGGTTTGTTGCTCTCTTCTGGTGGGATATTAGTATTTCACTTTCCTTGAGCAAACCTTGAACGCTTATCGCCAAAATGTTAAGATATTGAGTTTATAACTCATGATCTTTGAGTACAAATCACCGGGATATGATAAGACTATTCTACATTCGAATTCCTCAATTGAACATGTACAATGTGTCATGGAAAAGGTTCAGGTGTGCTTCAAAATGTAGATATTGTTACGTAGATAACAAGTTCCGTAAGTGTGGCACCTTATCGAACCGGCTCTTCTCGACGAACGACTTGGTCGCCAGAACAAGAGTGACTGGTTCTCTGAAGGTTAGAGTGCTCCACGAGTAAAAGATTTCGCATGAAATCAGCATTGTTGTTGTGCAATGAGTACAGTCTGTACATAGTTTTAAATGGTCATATATGTCTACTGTGTTCGTGTCATGTGTGAACGACCAACATGTAGACCAACTTATATTGTTGGTGAAAAAGAGGTAGGGTGAAGGAGTAGGTTGCTCACGCCAATCCCGTATCGTTCTTGTCTGGACTCTCCATCGACTGGTCAACTTTCCCCGCCAACTCAATACCCCAATAGTATGAATATTACTACTGTTATATGTTTACATGCCACCAGTAACACAGTAAGAATCTAATTTCTCCAACAGGCAATTGTTGGGAAAAGACGGTAACTTTTTCGATTTGTTTAAATCAACGAGAAAATATTCCAATCAATCCAAGAACAATATGAAATTGGACGAATATAAGAAGATCACATCGCACGTTTTTTACGTGGAAAATCTTCCAGAATCTAGGGAGTAAAAATCACGGGATCGATCTCGTAATCCGCCCAAACACTTCCAATCACGGTTTTGATACAAAATCAAGTTCCATTAGGTACACAATCTAGATATCACCACAAATAACACGATAACGTCTCTAATCCCATGAGGACGAGATTCACAAGTATATAATGAAGATCTACAAGTAAGAACAACACCGTCAGGAGAATAAGGATAGATTTCATAAAAAACTGTCGTTGCTGTTTGGAACAGAATTGATGGCTGTACGAACCCTGATCGACGATCCAATCATTGAATACGAAGAACAGGATGTCATGTACACGCTCATCGAAAATCAGCTTGATCCGATCACGGATGATCCTTAATCCGACTATTTTTTCCCAGCTACGCACACCAGTTTTTTTCTTAGTTTGCTCTCTGCCTGATTGCTGCTTTATTGCTACGTTTGTTGTGTGCGTTGACGCCTCGGCTGCTGCTAATAATGTCATAAAACAAACACACATAGGAGACAAAGATAATAAAGGATGAGACAAAGATAAAGACTAATAGCAACTAGTCCAACAGAAACCAACGAAATTTACTTTCATGAAAATTATAAATTAGAAATTTATGGGTGAATTAAATATATATTAAATAATATTAAAAATATATTTTATTGTAATAATTATGAAAGAATTTAATGGATTTATTATAACTTATTTATCCATGGGAATAACGTTGAAAAGGAACAATCTCTTTCTCGCATTTCATTGCATTATCAACGTGGCCATCCATACTCATTATTAGTCCAATATTTAGGACCCCGACAACGTGATTTCCCCGTGGAATTTCTGTGCCCACTTAGCATAGAAAGGGATGGGGACTCTTTAGTCCATCAAAAAGCTAAGATAACGACTGTTATATATATATATATATATTAAATTCATATTAAAATTTTGAATAAATTTTATAATAATATAAATATATCATAAATTTTTTTTTGATTAATTTATTTTAAAAATAAACATAATATCTTTACAGAAAAGGACATAGGATTTGACATAACTTGTCTTTGATTTCTCATCATAATTTGTCTTGTGATCTTGGACATGTTGCTATCAACATTTTTTTCCACTACAGATAATTCCGTATCTTACCATGTACCATCCGACTTCTAATTTTGAAAAGAAATATCGAATATCAATGATCCACATGATTCAAAATCATTGTTCATAACAAAAATAAAAATTAAATATATATCATACATTCATATCTTATTCATGACAAGAATGACTTGATTTATTATTGTCAGTCATTTTCCAGGATAATGTTAATGGAAAATGGACATCAAAATAGGACCGCTGCTCAGCTCACTCTACTCACACTAATCACCTGACCTGCTACTAATCTTTTTTGTCTGCACTGTACCACACTGTCCAACCCAGGCATGGTGCTTCATGCTTGAGCCACTCTCAATATCCTTGTGTCTTGAGCCTGTGCTAGCATGCTAGGCTCCAAAATATGTGAACCAAAATCCAATAACCCAATTGCATTATCACCCCCCACACACAAACCAGCAGCGTCTGATTCCATCATCCCACTTTTCATCCCCTTTTTTGCCCTCCTTGGTCTCTTTCACATTTCACCTTTTCTTCCCTTTACCATTTTTTCACCCTTTTCCACCCACATATAAAAAATCTTGCGTTTTGGGTGAAAAACTGAAATTCCAAATACCCATTTGGTAGAATCTTACGAGGTTCACTTGGGTAGAGTTGTGAGCTCTAGTTTTGTGGTGTCCTGTTAGGGTTTTGGTGATAATGGTGAAGTTGGGTGCTGAACTGTGAATTGTTTGGGTGAAAATGGAGTTTATGGGCAGGAGATCTGTGGGGCTTGGGTTTGTTTTTGTCGTTTTGGTTTTGGTTTGTGGGTTTTCATCCGTTGAAGCTTCAATTCCTCCTGCAAGTAAGTAGTACTCAACAGAAAGTTGCTAGTGGCTCACGAGGGTTTTGGCATGTTGTTTGCTTGTTGGTGTTTTTTTTTTTTGATGTGGTTTGGTTGGATGGTGTTTTTTGCAGGAATTGTCAGTGGGTTTGTGTCAAATGCTGTGCCTAGGGTGATGAAATGGCTCTGGTCACTCAAAGCTACCACGAAAACAGGTAACAGATCCATGAATCTGGCATGTGTGTGCTCCCATTGTCCTCTTTTTGCTATGAATAATGACATGTGAAATGGGGTTTATGAGTTCATGCGGAAGATGTGGTTGATGGGGTTCATCGGGTTGATGGACTTGATGTGGTTCTTTGGGTTAATGATGTTTGATGTGGTTGATGGGGCTGATTGGGTTGATCATGTGGTTCATGTAGTTGATGGGGTTTTCGGTTTTGCAGTGATCGCCAGCCGGCCACTTATGAAGTTTGAGGGAGGCTATACAGTTGAGACCGTGTTTGATGGGAGCAAGCTTGGCATTGAGCCTTACTCAATCGAGGTGTTGCCTAATGGGGAGCTTCTGATTTTGGACTCCGCTAATAGTAACCTTTACAGGATCTCCTCTTCACTCTCTCTTTGTAAGTGGAAATGTCCAGAATTTGCTAGTTATGTGTCCTTTTCGGGTTGATTTCATTGTCAATTGTACATTGATTGCTATGGTTTAGATGGGGTTTTGATGTATATTAGTGGTTATGAATCAAGATTGATATGGATGTTTGTAGTGGTTTACCTGCAATTCAACTCAATTTCAACGGATGGAATGGGCTGGAAAAGTGATGTATTTGATGTCTTACATGATTTGTTTACTGCTGCTTTTGAAAATTTCTTAATGGCAAGAACATGTGCTAGTGAACTTGTGCAAAACATTGACTAGTATACAGAACCTATTAGAGGAGGTCATAAGCGTCTATACCGTCGAATTGATTTTAGACGGGCTGAAAAAGACACATATGTTCATGGCTATTTTGCGTGGGATACTGTTCATGATTGACTGGTCAAGCTTAGTAGCTTATTGTGTGAACCTCAACCACCTAAACGGCAGCGAAAGGAATGAACCAGTTGGACTACTAGCTCTCTCATAGTGGCTATTTTCATGCAATGTTTTTAGGCTCTATGTCTCTGAAGATGTAACTATCTAGCTTAGTCTCTCTGTATGGGTTACCGAAGATCTGATTCCACTCAGAACAATGAGATTTATCTGTTAGTCTTGTGCATTTGAATGGTGCTGAACACTATTTTGTTCGGTCTGTTCTCTGGAGTTGTTTTCGCATTCTGGATTCTGGAACACTTTACACAGATATTTCTCCCATAGTTTGCATTGTACCTCAATATTTTTATGCTGTGGCTCTTAGGATGCGGCATTGTAGATTCAGTTTGCCAAAGGATTCCATTCTTGCTTGAATGCTGATGCGTTTTTTCATTAAAAAAAAAAAGCGCATGCTTTCTCTTTTGGTCTCATTCTAATAGAAATTTGTTGAAAATTTTGCAGACAGCAGGCCTAAGCTCGTGGCTGGATCAGCGGAAGGATACTCGGGGCATGTAGATGGGAAGCACAGAGAGGCGAGGTTGAATCATCCAAAGGGGATTGCTGTGGATGACAGAGGCAACATTTACGTTGCAGACACCATGAATATGGTGATCAGGAAGATTAGTGATGCAGGTAAACTAGTTTTATATAATAGAGATTACATCATTGCTAGCTAATGTGGCAGCATGCCAAGTTATCTATTGTAGAAAGCATACAGATATCATTTTTAGCTATAATAGAAGGCGTCACTGTCTAACTCGTTCAGTCTTGTATGAGAAAGAGCTTCAAGAACAAAGAACTACATGATCCATTTGTTGACCACTTAGCTATCTGCATTGTTTTCTTCAATAGTAATCTGTAGATGCTGACCTTATGCAGGTGTGACAACAATTGCTGGAGGGAAATGGAGCAGTGGAGGCGGACATGTAGATGGTCCCAGTGACGAAGCAAAATTTTCCAGTGACTTCGATGTAGTTTACATTGGCAGCAGTTGCTCTCTCCTTGTCAATGACAGGGGTAACCGAGCAATACGCGAGATCCAACTTCATTTCGATGACTGTGCTTATCAATATGAAAGCGGTTTCCCTCTTGGTAACTCTTCAAACTCCGCCCTGTTGCTACCTGCCAAATGTTTACGGCTTAGACTCACTCACTTCTGATGTTGTCTCAGGAATCGCAGTGCTTCTTGCTGCTGGGTTCTTTGGCTACATGTTGGCGTTGCTCCAGCGACGAGTTTGTTCTATTGTGTCTTCTCATACTTTAAGCGTTGGTTTCTCCCTCCCTCGTTTCCTTTGACAAGTGTGCATATTTTGACAAACCTCTGCACATGCCTTATTTATGTAACTCCATTGCATAAACAGGATATGACAACAGCTGAAACCATCATTCAACCAAGCCCATATCAGAAGCCGGCAAAATCAGTGAGGCCTCCCTTGATCCCTACCGAAGAGGACATGGAGAAGCAGGAAGAAGGACTTTTCAGATCTTTGGGAAAGCTCTTTGCCAATGCCGGCACATGTGCGGCTGAAATCCTAGGTAGCATAGTCCCCGGATCCAAAAAGGGGCGGGCTACATATAAATATCAGGATCAGGCACGGCAAAGATACCCTCGAGCACATTCAGGTCCCTGGCAGCCACAGCAGGAGAGCTTTGAGATACCCAAGGAAGAAGAGCCTCCCTCCATAGAAACAAGGACCCCAACTCCTAGGAAAACTTATGCATTCATGACAAAGGATGCAGAGAAAATGCAGCATCAACTGAGACAGACCCGCGCCTTCTACACTGGGTGGGACGACGAGTTCCAGCATCAACAACAGCACCAGCCGCAACAGCAGCAACAACATCAAAAGCATCAACACCGTCATCAGCACCATTCGTCCAGCCCTAAAACTTACTATGAGCAGAACAGTGAGAATACAAATGAGATTGTGTTCGGAGCTGTTCAAGAACAGGAGGGACGGTCTGAAGCGGTGGACATAAAGCCTGCTGAATATGCTGATTTCTCGTATGATAATCATAATTTTCGCTATCGATCAGGGTACGCATGGGGCTACTGATTCAAACAGTTGAATAGGATGTTGATTCCTTTGTTTTATTGTGGCTTAATATAACCGTCATTTCAGACTAGACTATGGTGGGAAGCGACACATTTAGTTGCCTATTGTAAGATATCGTGTTTTTTCAGGAGAAATTATATCCCTTCGTTTCTATCAGTTTAAGTAGCCGGTTGGATGGAGAAGTATTTCGAGCAGTTTGTTGGATCAATGATTTTCTCTACAGGGCATTTTCATTAGAGTTACTGCGATACTATATAAGCTACTGGAATGAAGGAGGAATCAATGAACAGTATTTGAAGCTGCAGTAAATCCGACCATGGCAGCGCCGTTGCTAAGCAGTCTAAAAACCAGCAGGAAACCGAAGGGAGAGGGTTATAAGTTGTAGTAACATCAGTGCTACTGATCACATCACAGTACTCCTAACATTGTCATTAACTAAACGTATCAAATCTATGAATTAACAAAAACACATAAGAGAAAAGGATGCTTGATTTCTTGGTGATCATAGGTAACTTTACAAACGATTACAAGAGCAAACACGCCTTCGACGACATGCAGTGAGACTTAGGTAAGCTGTTGCCAAACAAGGCTGAAAACTACTACAGTAGAATCTACCAGATCACAACACTGAACACCGATGATCCAAGGAGCTGTTCCCTTCATTTTCGCTTCAGAAGTCCAGAAGGTCCAGCTGGGATCGAAACTTTTTTCATGCCGAAAATAAGTGATAGATGAGAGCTGATAATCAAAACTAGCCTTCTCAACACCATGAGGAATGTTGAGCTAGCAGCTGCGCTTTTGGTGCCTAATGAGAGCATCTTTGGTACCAGCCTCCTCAGATTCATTAGGAAAACTTTCCATGTCTTGATGAAGCTCAGTTTGTTCATGTCTTCTTGTCTACAAGTTCGTATTAGAGAAACTTTCAGAAAATAAAAGACTCGAGACTTCAGAAATCAAACAGGTATGAAGCGCACTTACAAGTTGGTTCACATAAGGGCGAACAACAAATCCGATAATGACACCAAGCAAACATGAAAGTCCCAGCCCCAGCGGCAAAATCATATTGAAACCAGCAGCTGAAAAACGGCAAGAACCGTTTTGATGTATTCATGTAATAGTACCATATGTAATTAACTTTAACACTTCAATCAAGAGATAACTTTTTGGATCAAACTTAAATTTAAATTGATAAGAGTCATAAGACAGTCTCACAGAAGACCATTCAAGTTAGAACTTTAAGCTGCCTATAGATACATGCAGGTCTGTCGGATAAACTTGTAAAGGGTGCTGCTATTAGCAACATATCTTATAACGTGTAGAGCTTAACATGAAGGCAGTCGACCATACTAGTAAAACCAGTGACAGTGAAACAAAGAATGTCAAACCAAATAAGTTGGTGCAACCAGAAAAAAAGGGCTTCCAGCATTACTCGGAACCCATCTCTGTCAGAAAGTACCATATGCATGGAGAGCAACAAAGCTAGAACAAGACGAGATATTATAGATGAGCAAAACTTGAAAGCTTACCAGGTAGATTGTTTCTCTTACAATCCTCAGGCTTCAGATTGATCTGGCGTATCATCTTATTCCCGTGATCTGACACAAGAAGAGCACAACCATCAGCAATGTAAGATATCTCAAAATCATTAGAGAATGATGCATTTTGTCCTGGTCCATCAGCATGGCCTGGTTTCTTTGAGTACCCTCCAACGATAGTAGTGACACCTAGAGATACAAACGAATGCCAGCATTGAACACTTTTGCTAAGTTCAACTATCCAACTTATGATGGAATTCATCGACGTTTCACAATATTCAATGAAATTAGTTGATTGCACTTAATAAATATTATACAGGAGTCCTACTAGTTATCCAAGTGAGCTACCATCATCAAACCATAAGCCCTTTAAATTAAGAAGTACCTGAAGTGCTGATCTTTCTGATCGCGAGATTATTCCTATCGGCAACATACACATTCCCTTTAGAATCCACAGCAAAGCTTCTAGGCTTGTCGAACATAGAAGTATCCAATCCACCATCCGAAAACCCGGACACCCCATTGCCAGCAAGTCTCTTAGCCTCACTATCTACAACACATAAATTTACAACAATTATACCCAACACGAATCGCACAACTAGCACATACACGGTATTCAAAGGCACATTCCACTATTGTAAGTATGCCTTAGTAACTTTTGAACAAGACATCTTCCGATTGAGAATCAAATTCTTCGATCAAGTTTTAACAATGAAACTCGTCACGCAATAAAGTTTCGGATCCATAGTCAATACACAAGTTGGTAAAATTGCTTATGGAATCGCTCACACCTCTCTACTCCATATCGTTATATAAGTGGATTCAACAACAAAGAATCAACTCAATGGCATAAACAAACATGGAAACATCGCAATCCGATCAACTCAATACATTTACCTAGCGAAACCGGCATGGACACAGTGTAGAAGACACTGCCAGACGAGTCGAGCACTAACAGATTCTTCGACCCGGCGATGGAAGCGTGGGGGTTGATCTTCAGTTTATTGCCATCAAACACCGTAGTCACCGTGTACCCTTCCTCGTATACTATCTTGCCAGAAACTGAAATCCCAAAATTTAAAAAAAAAAAAAAAAAAAGAAATGAAAGGGAAAGTTGTTGGTCGCTAGAAACCGGTAATTTTAGGGTTATGATGGAAAAAGATTACCCGTGCAGAGATGTGCAGCGCTGAAGGTGACAAGCAGGGCGATGAAGAGCGGCGACATTTTGGGAAAGTTGGTGGTAGTGGTGAGAGTATTGTCGCCAAGGAATAAGAAGGGCGAAAACATTGGGGGTTTTGAAGGTGACGTGGGTAAATCTGGGGCGTTGATGGATTTGTAATGTTTGCAGATGGCCGTTGATTAACGGGTGCTATAATGATTTTATTTAAATATTTTAAAATAAAAAATAAATGAAATTATGAGTGAAAAGAGAAAGAATACAAAGATTATAATGATAATGTATATAAAATAGAGATAATATATATTTTTAGTCATCCAAAATTTGTTTATTATGAAAAAGTTAGAACTTACGTGGAATGATTATATTTAGTAATATCTCGTAATTTGTTTCAGATGGAGAGTGTATATTACATGGTTTTGAGAACACTAATGAAAAATTATCTTTTTCTAACATATACTCCCTCCATTTCATATTATAGACAATATGTTAGTCCGACATGTGATTTTATATGCGTGTTAAATTTGTCTTAAATTTGATGAAGAAATTTTTTTTATAGTATTAAAGGGGGTTTATTATAGCAATATGAGAAAGATAATGAGTGTATTATGATAGATAATGATTGTTTTGATTTTTTTAATGTAAAAAGGTTACTAAATGAGATTTCTTATATTTCCTCCGTCTCATATTTATTGAAATGTTTTGACCTGCCATGAAAATTTATACTAGTATTGAACTTGTGCGGATTTTGATAAGGAAAAAAATATTTTTTTTGATGATAATAGGATTTACTGTAACACTTAAAATAATGGATGTATTGTATTGATTTATTAGTTTTTTTATGATAAAATGTTATCAAAAAAGGAAAGATTGTAATTTTTTGAGACTTCTTAAATAGAAAAACGTTACGATTAATATGAACCAGAATATATATATTTTAAAACGATTAGTGATATATAATATGAAACGGAGGGAAAAGGGAGTAGTAATATGTTGCTGGGTGTTTAGTGGATATAAGCGGAGTTCACAACCATAACTGTACCAATGCAAGCATACAATTGGAACAACGACCACGGCAAGCTGGATGAGCTAAATCTGTCATATTTTTGGCAAATCAGTACAACGATGTCAAGCGTTAAATTCAAAATTTATGTCCTAATCTAGGGACGATGCGACCATGGGCTACTATTAGGGTGGTCATGAACTTCGTTTGTGTGTTACCATAAATGCAATCTGCATGACTTCATACATATACGTGTTACAGAAAAAGATAAACCAGGCTTCAAGCAACATTACAAGCCGTGGACCAAGTACTATATGATCATCAACTTGATCGATATCAAAGTTTACATGGTCCTAGCAAACTGGATCATTTTAAAGCGATCGAAGCCTTTCCGACAAATGAGAAAGAGAATGCACATGTTATCATACCGACATCCTACAAGCCTCAACTGTGGGTGTAAGACATTCAGAAGATTGCAATGATAGTAATAACAGATGGTTTAGGAGTTGCCTTCTGCATCCATCGCCTCAGTTCCTATCATATGTGCAGTAGTGACTTTCAGAATCCGAGACCTGCGCTGTTTTGTCTCATAAGAAGCTTAACATGCGATTCTAGAAAACCATTAGTAGCAAAACTCCACTGTAAGGTAGCGATTTCATTCGTCTGAACAAATGAGGTTCACAGCTTTCGCAAGGATCAGCAAGGTCATATGCATCGCCTTTAAGTGGCTCACACAGTTTGCTACATTTCAAGCCATAAAAACTCCCGACAGATTGTATTCGTAAGAGTTCCAAGAGAGACTGTAAATATTGACACATACCAATCCCAGGGAGCAGTCAACCCTGGATTGGAAGACAAGATATATGCCAAAGCGGATTGCATTTCAAAAAGCCAAGAATAGAATTTCGATCAAAGCTAAAGCAATTGAGCAAACACTGTGATTAGTTGGCCAAAAGTACAAAAGAAAAGCAGGATGCTCATAAATCAGCACATCCAGATTAACAATTTTTAAGTACAAAAGGAAAATGCTTAGAACAAAAGCCAATTCATAGCTTCTTTGATACGTTGATGTGTGAGTATGATCAATTATCTTATCACAACAAAAGTTGACAGACAAAACTATACCGTCATGTACCAAGCTGAGCTCTATTAGTCCATGGCAAGCTCATATCAACAGTGGCAGCATCAAGACTTGTGTTAGAAGAACCAGGAAAATTTCCCTTCTTGGACCAAAGCCATATCTTGGAGACAGAAAAGCTCTCGTTTTTGCTTCCAATGTTGATCCTCTTGCCTTCCATGGCTTCCCTGTCGATCGGAGAATTCCTGTTCAGCCCACGAAGGTCTTTAAGATTTAAACTCCTATAAGAAGGGCAGAGAGTCACTCGTAACTCAGAATCGGCCTCGACGTATTGATATGATCCCATTGAGTAACATCTCCTTGCATCAAGAGTACTACTACTAGTTTCACCCACCTCTCTCGCACCTACTTTTCCTTCATTGCTTGTTCCCTTGAACTTTCCAAGCCTAACATGAAACACCCTCTTCTCCATTGAAATTGCAACCTGCCCGGATTTCTGCCCAACCGGAAACCCTCCCAGATCATCATCCTCCCTCGAGTCATCAAAAACAAACATTGGGTTGTCGATTTGGATCCCAGGGACGTAAAGTGCACCTCTACATAGAGGGCAAGTCGCATTCGACAGCAACCAAGTGTCAATACAATCAATATGAAAAGCATGGCTGCAAAGGGGCAGCAACCTCAGCTTATCTTGTTCACTGAATTCACATAGGCAAACAGCGCAATCAAATGGCTCTTTGAGACCCATGATTTCCTTGTACATGAAAACAGGAAGTGCATCAATGAAAGCTTGATCCAAGCCTGAATCATGGAGATGGAAAAGCTGCTGCAATTGTCTTTGAAAAGCATCAGAGCCTGGTGAATTTTCAGGGTATCTATTCGAATAAGAAACTGAGGTGGAAGGTCTCTGCTTCATCAGATACCTAACTAGCAAGTGGAGTAGCCCTGATATGAAGAATATAACTGCCATAATCACTAATATCAAAATCACAACTGGGTTAAGTTTCCCATCAGAGGAGGTTGTTGAAAACGGCGGTGGCGGCAATATCGGTGGCGCTGCAGCCGGAGTAGCGCCGCCCCGGGAAGCCGGAGAAGATGAGTATATGAAGAAATCATGTCTATGATCAAATTGAGATTGAAACAACACCATATTAGCAAATGGGCAACCACAAAAAGTGAACTTTCACCCAAAATTTGTGGCATGGAAACATGATTTCTCATATATCCAAAAGGGTTTCAACAACCCATGATTGACAACTTCCTTTCTTGAACCTTGATCAAACCCAACTCAAAATTTCCCAAGAAATTGACACATAGTCACATACCCTTTTGTCTCCTCATACAAGAAACACAACAGTCTACCCCAAAACTAAATCAAAATCAAATCTGTACCAAACCCAAATGGTTAAATTTCAAAAGGGTGGATAAAGAGTGATACCTTGAGCAAAAGGGAAGTGAAAGGTGCCAAAAGGAAACTTACAAGTCAAATGGGAAATTCTGAAGTGAATGAATCGAGAGGGAATTGTTGCATAATATAGAGAGGGGCTGTGATCAGGGCTGCAGATCACCTGCCTATTATGCTAGTAAAATTCCTAGAAATTTTTACTTGGAAAGTATTGGTTTTGTTATGAAAGTGTTTCATGTCTGTTCATGTCGGGTAGTGTCTGTAATTGGGAAGAACCATAATATAATTTTTTTTGTCTTCGATGCGATTTTTTGGGGTGCCTTTGTAGTTGGCAAAAGTGTGTCTTTTCTTGCCGGGTTGTACGTGGTTAAGGAAGTGATCACAAGTGTGTGTAAAATTGTCCAATTCTAAACTTTTAAGTCATATTGATGTAGTATTCATCAAATAATTACATCTTGACAGGGTACTAAAAATAAGATTATGATACATATATTATTCGTAAGTAAGTTTTTATTTCTTGATAATGTATAAAAAGATAGTATTTGTTAAAATAAAATAAGTATTATTAATGAAAATTTCGCATACGGTTTAATACTTGTTTGTAGTCATAAATTATAAACAATGACTCTATAAATTATATTCACACATATGAATTATTAATGACAATTTCAAATGCGTATGAATTATAAAAATAGAAATAGAGTGAAATTTTTATTGATACTTTTACCCAATTATCACATATATTTATAACAAGAAGGAGGGAAAAAAAGGCATCATCCCCTTCTTTTTCTTTTGAAAGTAACATTATTTCATTGTTTATTTTATGTAAATTTGTTCATAGAATAGGGCAAGGGAAGGGATGGAAAGTTGCTAAAGTTAGGCTGCAAATGACGAGGAAAAGCAGAGACACTTGTGTGGGAGTTCGGATCTTGAGGATTTTGCACCAAAAATTTTTGCTCATATACATGGAGACTTTACATACTGCCCATTGAAATACAAATGAGAGTTAAAATGTTGAATAAGATAACTAAAAAGCCGGAGTAAAAATACGTGATGTGAATAGTTGTGTCAATAAATTCTCGGAAGGTATAGTTGTGTCAAGAAATTTGTTTAATTATGTGGTCACTTTTGGAATCTTTACTATGTACTAGTATATTGGTTTCACATGCGTGATATCATCTTCTATGTGACATTTGCAAGGTAGGTAATCAATACGTCTAAATCCACAAGATCACCATAACAAAATGGAATTCAACGATTTTCTAGTACTATTTGGTCCCAAGTAATTTCCCCTGTTAACTATTATCTCCTCTGGTAACTTTCGGTCCAAAGTAACCTAATATCATCTATGATGGTTACCTTCGGTGATCATCCATGATTGTCCGTGATGATAGTTAAAGAAATAAAATTAAGGGTCCGTGATGATAGTTAAAGAAATAAAATTAAGGTAAGGGGCCGTTTGTTATTATCGTTCAAAAATGTGAAAACTAGAAACAATATCATGAACATAAAATCAGTAAAGAAAATCGAAATCAATTTATAAAATAAAATGATTTTTTTAGAGATCATCTTAAATAATCTACTCAGATGAAATAAGAAAGAATAATTTTCTGTTTTCTATTGTTCCTTTCATTCGTTTCAAAAACATGAATGAAAAACAAACAATTCTATTTGGTATATCAATAAAACGAAAACAAAAATGATACCGAAAATCCTTAAAAGTTCTACTCCGTATTGAATATATTATGGATGGCATGGTCGACTATTGACACAAAAAGGCACATGCATCTAGGATAAAGTTTCAAATTTCGTTCAGTTTTGCAAGAAACTGTTAATTTCGAATTGACTGTTGCCTAGCTACCATGCCATAAGTATACAATATGATGTTACAGCCTATATATTGAGCCTTTTCTCGTTATGATATCATGAAAACCAACTATATGTAACTCGGCCCCTAAGCCTTTTCCTTGATTAAATTCAACGAAAACTTATGAAAATTGATGTCCACTGTATATTTTACAAAATAAAAGGTGGCTGCGTTGGACATAACTTGAATCTATATGCCTTAACTTTAATAGTATTAGGTTTGCTGGTCAAGATTGTGATCACATGCCCTCATATAATATACACATAGTTTTCTAACTATTGCTGATCAAGATTGTGATTAAATATTTCAAACGAAGACTTTTGATAATTGACGGAGTATGTTTTTGGTTTTGTTTTCTAGTTCTATGGTTTCGTTTTTAGCTTAACTGCCTTGGATAAATACTGCTTCTTTGTCTTACAATAAATGTCCGGTTTAGTCGAGGGACTTGGTGAGGTAAACTTTGACACATATGATATAGAAGAACAATAAAATATTATTTTATATAAAATTTATTATAAAATATTAATTATAATATAAATTATATATTTCATACAGCGAAGGTTGTAAAGTAGTTGAATATTTTGTTTGATATAAGAATCAAGGTCATCAAACATACGTGGTAAATAAATGGTGTCTTTTTGGATATCTTTTATTGAGTCTGTGGCTGAATAATTGCTTTGGAAGTCTGGATATTGGGCCTGGTCCCTTGGGCCATAGATGTGAAAAATATAAATCTCGCCCCATACACTAAAACTAAGAAGAGTCGAAGGATGTAAAATAACAGACTCGTGTGTCTGAATTTATCTTAACCAAAACCGATGATGTGGGTTTGAACAGTTCCCATACATAATTTACCATTTAAATTTTTTTCATTTGAACCCATCATTTCTTCGTGAATTTCTTTAAGATAAACATATGAAATCATCAGCTCACATATATTTTCGATAGAAATAAGTATCGCTGGATGATACAAAAGACAAGAAAGGAAAACAAGCGCAGCAACAAACTAAAGGCGAGCATTTCATCTTCTGTTTCATTTTAAAGAAGAATTTGACAAGTTCATGATAGCCAACAGGAGGAGCATTCATGTTCTATAAAACTTTCAATCTATACCATGGAAATTAAGTTCAAATTCAGATGAATACAAACGATCAGTCCATTAGGAAGCGCCATTCTTAAGATTTGTGCAAAGACTAGAAAGAGCTTGCAGCAAACGAAGACGAAGCCTCAGCTGCAATATATAATCCGTGGTGTGAACGAAGAGGCTATCGGTGCTGATGATCCCTTCGCCTCCCGGTATCAGCCTTTGCAACTCCCTCACCTTCTTATGCACCACCTTGTACCCCAATGGTGATGATCCACCACGGACTACTCTCGTGTTCCTCCTCTTTGCCGTCCTCCTCTTCTTACACCTATTCAATGATATCAACGTTACTCGACTATTATCATTGCCTTTCGATTCCATGATCGATAAGCTTTGATGTCGGTATATGTTATCTAACTTGCTCGATAATCGATGGATGATCAAGTGATCTATGTTGGTAATTTTATGGAGTTGTAGATGTAGGAACTCAAGGTGCATGAGTGATACTTATAAGCTCAAAAAATGTGATGGATCCCATGTGAAGTTGGAACAAAAAAGAGGTTGTTGTCATGGGCAGTTGAGAGTAGGGACTAGGCAGAGGTGTAAATTTGGCTGTTTTCATTGGTGAGAGCTATAAGCTACTACTAGCTATGTGTGCATGGAGAGAATTTACAATTGGACATTATTTGCTGCTCTTCAAAGCCAATTTTGTCATTGGAAGGGGAAAACTTCATAAATTTTCAAACCACCAAGTGACAATTACATAGTTGACATGGCTTACACAAAAAAATTAGATTAGCAATGACATGGCTTTCCACGACAAAATCATACATTATTAGTTCATAATATTCCGGAGTTTCCTTCTGTCTCTTAAAACGCTCCCTCCATTCTCTTCCAAGAGCTTGATCATGAAAATTTACCATGTGAATTTTGACTGACTCGTATCGAATGACAATTAATTTTTTTTTATATAAAATTAATGCGAAAGACAAAATTCAAAACAAAAAATGACTAATTTCAAAGTTCAAAGCATTTTTGTTTTAATTAAGATAACAAAAAATTACTTATCATAAACGAAATATTATTCTGCAATTAGTCTTTTTCGCTCTGAAATTAGCTCTACCATATAAATTATTTCTTTTAACTCCGTGTTGATCCTACCAAGTGTTCAATATGATGTTAAATACCCACGAATGTATATCTAACATTTTCAATAACATTAAAACCCATTTAAGCTAGATACACATACTAAGTGCCAAACAATTATAAACCATACAAGAAATTGTTTATAAATGATGAAGATAAGGATTGAATCATTGATGTCATGATACAATTTGTTTTAATATTATATTAAAAAATCAACTCTATTGGGATTTGAATTGATATTTAAAAATTCACAATTATACATATAACATCGACGAGAAATGAAATTATTCAAAATATATATTGAATAAGATGAAATGTCAAGTCGTTACATATATATAAGCTGGGACAGACATACTATAGTATTAGAGCATCTACAATAGTGCATACTACATTGTAACGTCCTAATTTTTCATAAATTATTAATGATACATATAATGTCATTGTCACTGGGTTCAACCACACATAAGTTATATCTAGCATCAAAATTAGATCACATTTCTCTTCAAGTCTTTGTCAATAATAACAATTTAATATGTTCAAGTTTATATTTTTTGTTAGGTCAGACAGTTTGACCTTACTTCACTAATCAGTTCATAAATCATTGCATACAATTCCAAATCTATATTTTTAAACTGTTCTAAAAATTAGACTTCAAAAAATTTCTATTTATATACGGCTCGTTTTCTAACTTTTTTCTTTGTAATTCCATTTCAAGTCACAAAGTGATATTTGTAATAAGTTTTAACACATTAACATATTCGTACGTTTTGAATTTATATATTGAGATTCATAACTTTAAATAATGATATATCAACTTTATCAGAAACTAGACATGTGAGAATTTAACACACATCAAAAATCGAAATTTATCACAGAGTCTAGATTTTTCCACAAATTTTATAAATAAAATGATCACCTTCTCTTCTTAATGATTAAGCATTCTCGTTGTCTTATAATCATAGCTTCTCTTCAAACTCACTTTCTTCTTTTCTCTTGCTTATCTTTCTCTTTCATGACAGGAGTATTTTTATGTTTCTAAGAAGTTTTTCAAGGAAAAGAAAGCTTATATCTATAGAAAACTAAATCAATTAAAATAGTTTTAGTGGATAATTAGTGGATATTTAGTGAGAATTTACTTGGTAATTTATTTAATTTAAATAGAGTAGAAATTAACATAAAGAAAAATAAGTGTCAAATTAGGTTTAGATCATTTTCATATAAATACTATTTTTTCATATTAAGAATGAATATTTCCGTATTTGCATATTAGGGTTGTATTTCATTCATATTTTCTATTTTTTTCTTATTATATCATCAAATAAGCCTTTTAATCTCGTAAAATAAATTATAACATATCATTATTTACTATTCACATTAATTATCGTGAAACTAAATTTTACGGAATTTTTTTGGATCTTTATCATATTTTTATCATGATTTTTGATAAATAAATTTTATAACCTCATTGTATAAAATACAATATTCAGCAATATACTGTTTTTGTTATTATTTGAGGAAATAAATTATCTCAAATTTTTCGGATTTTTACATATATTTAGCAAAAATAATCTACAATTTGACAATTAACAATATGATTTTGATATAATTTATTTATGTGTCTCTTGTGTATTTATGTTATATTATGACAATTTTGTTGAATGGATGACTATCAAAGTTTCACATATGTTTCATTGAATTAATGTTTTTTTTCTACATGTTTGGTTTTGCCTAATACTTGTTATGCTAAAACATAGCAATGCTATTCTTGATGTCAGATTTAGCATCTAGTTTGACAACGACAAAAGTTGCACATGGAAATACATGCCCATTGAAACAATCATGTATCGAACACTACTTATTTTCTTCGTCATATATTAATCGTAACGTTTTTTTATTTGGTAAGTCTAAAAAAATTACAACCTTTTCTCTTTTGATAACTTTTTAACATAAAAAAAAAAAAATCAAATCAATCTCTTTTGGTACAACACATCTAATATCTTCTTTCACAAGTGATACAGTAAATCCCACTATCACAAAAAAATATTCTTACTTTATCAAAATTTATATAAATTCAACACTCAAATAAATTCTTATGTCGGATCAAAACGTTTCAATAAATATGGGAGGGAGGGAGTATATTTATAATAAAATCATCCTATTTATTGAATTGTTTTTATTTTCTTTATTTCAGATAAATTACGACATATCACTTAAAATAGATGTCACATATAAATTATAATATTTTCTGAATTGATAATTTTTGAGGGTGTAAAAGTTCATAATATCCGTATTTCATATTATATTATCTTCTTCATCATTATTTTTTTCGTTCTCCATCCACTCGTAATTCTTTCTTACTTTTACTTCTCAACATATATGGATATTTTTATCTATTACTTCCTTCGTCCCGGAAAGAATACAACATTTGGATTTTGTATGCGTATTGATACAAAATTTGACACGCGTGCAACGATGATGAAACATAATTCTTTATAAATTTATCGTGAAGCA
Source organism: Drosera capensis (assembly GCA_001925005.1). Lineage (NCBI taxonomy): Eukaryota > Viridiplantae > Streptophyta > Magnoliopsida > Caryophyllales > Droseraceae > Drosera > Drosera capensis. The sequence continues at coordinate 30,207 of LIEC01011727.1, forward strand.
CATCAATGTTTATACAAGTTACGTATTTCAACCTAATACATATTGTGGGACTATCAGACGTGATTTGATATAAAAATGAGATTTATATTCATATATAAATAATATATATATATATTATTTTTTATGAAACAAAAAATTATAACAAAATCAATAATTTCATTATCTTAGACGGTCGGAGTGTAACCTAAGTTTTTATGATGGAGAATTGGTGGGGGGAACATGCGCGAATCATGGAAGAAAAAAAAGGGCGCGGAGGAATGGGGAACGGACCTACGCACGTGTGTCCAGCTCTTACACGCTCAACGCCAGCCAATCTCGGATGCGATGGAACCCCATGCATATAAGCATATTGACAACTTTTGTTCTGTTTCATTTTATCCTGTATGAATCATACAGGGAGAAATCTGTTACACCACATGATTCCGCGGCCAATCACAGCCTTCGATCCCCACATCTCAAATGTTCGTACGCCGTCGAGGTAGAACATGTCGTTGAGAATATATATGTGTTAAATGATTATCGTTGTAAGATAAGTAAATAACATATCCACATAGTCTTTTTGATGATGTATATAAATCTTATTCGAAAGATTGTTTTTCTAATATATTCAGATGTCGAACACCTAATCTCGTGATTAGGAGATGAACGATTTATCATTGAGTCAACCCACTGGACTCAGGTGTTAAATAGTTATCCATTCGATCATGAAAATGGATGATAATTAGCTTATATTTATATATATGAAGAATCTATGATCAATTAGTGTAATTTTTTGGGTTAAAGATGAGTCTGATAAGCACATATACATTATTTAGATCCAATTTGTATGTAATAATCTTCAACGTATGCCAAACCAAAAACATATAGCTTTCGTGCATTGAAATATTGAGCCAGCTATGCCATTCGATCTGGCTGAATCAATACGATATGTACGTGACCATGCATCAAATAATTCATGAGGAAGGGTCGTGAAGCTGGGACAACAAGGGATGTTCCCTTGGTTAGCATACATGATCAATGGTCCCTAAATCGTCCATAATTCTCTTTGTAGGCGCCATGATGGGTAGTCTGATAACGTTTGATGTAGTATTAGAGGATATATAATTAATATCATGATAGAATCATGTGTGCATGCATGCAAATCCATTGGAGCATGGGGGTTGATTTGAAATTAATCGACATGACTACAACGTCGTATTTTGTTTTTTATGCACAACATCTTTAATCGTATGCACTATGCCTTAAATCTTGAGAAGTCGCAGTCCACGACGATCAAGATGAAATTCACCAAGAACGAGACATGACAGTTTAATTGCCAATATGATTTATCAAATCGGCCCGTTTTTCTCCTAATATCATATGGAAAACTTGGCTTCTAGGTATAAGAAGAAAGAAGAGGCATGTACGTCTCAAAATCAATTAATAACAATCGGAGTAATTCTATATTTTATACATACTAAGTATTTTTTTTCCAATACGAGTTTGTATATATTCTCAATATCAGTAGGACTTGGCACAAAAAAACAAAATACAATTACATGCTCTGAAATTAATTTGGTCAAAGGGATCAGCTACGTGACCGAAAGACACAAGCTAGTCAGTCTACTACTAACATGGAGTGACAATATTCATTTGTATATTGACTTTTCTGTGAATGAGACTTTGTAGAATTTATTCCGTGAGATCATTTTGACATTGTTTTCAACATAAAATTCAACTCCATGCTTAAAATTAATATGACGTTCAAGGGAAAGGAAGGGACATAACAAAACGAATTTGGCCCCGAACATTGGAAGTCAACGTGGCGTATATTATTCGTATGCATGCATATATCAACATTCATGGTTTCACATTCCTTCTTGATTCGTAAAACAAAGTCAAAAAAGCAAAACATTGATGTACCAGCTATAGTTATTACTAATAATCTAACATTCAATTGAGTTTACTCAACCTGTGTTCCCTATTCCCTGACATTCGAACAAATTTGTCATTGTTATGTGATCAAAAGTTCCAAAATCTCGTGTTATTAGAACTGCAATGTTGCATAATAAATGCACTCTTTCAATATTTATTTTGAGAAATTTTATTATTTATGTTAATTATACAAGATTATCCTGTTTACGATTCACAACACAATTTTTTTTTTTTTTAATTCACCTATACAAAAGTTTACAATTAATTTTAATGGGAAAGAGATAGTATATGGGAATTGGGATTGAAAACTTGCACAACCCGGCCGTTGCGTACAAAATCGGCCTTAAGTAGACTTCATCATCACGAAGTCAAACCTAGCTATCCATTTTTTCTGAGGCACCAAATATATGAACTTGTAGAGACTAATTTTACATCAGTTATCAATATCTTAGCTAAATTTTTACTGAACTATAAAATTTCTTGCTAGAAAACTTAAACCAAAACAGGAAATGATCAATCCGTACAAAAAAATTTTCTCATTTAAGAATCCTAAATTATTTCCTAATCTAACTACTTCCTACTTTAATTAAGCACATTAAAAACATAAAATAATTTTTTTAGGAATACCTTTAATAAAGCTAATCCTAAGCATTATCGCAACAACTATATCGTTGGGACAACTTCAACTTCACCATTTTAGGAACTTCGTCGCAAAACTACGTCGAAATTTTTTTATTAAAATTTCAAATTTAAACACATTTCAATATAATAAGGAAGATATTTAAGAAATGCGCAACCAAATAAAGATGCCTTACGCCTCCTCCTCTTGGGAATGACGGAGGACATCTACTCTCACTAGATTTTTGAAAAAGATATAAATTAAGAATTAATTTGGTTGTGATCAGAATTTTATTTATAAAAAAACCTAAATAAGAAAAAAACAAATCAGAAACATTGGGGCACACTTATCAAAAAACAAGAAGCATGGGAACACGTACCGTAAACATTCAAGGAAACAGGTCAAGGGCGGTGATGGTCTTCATGGTAGGGAACGGAATTCACATGAATCCACATGCCCGTCGCATTCTCACCTTCATTGGAACTCGAACGACTCACATGTAGCATGTTATCTACCCCGTTGGCCCTTGAAGCTGTGTAAAGGATTTGATCCATAAAGCAATCTCCCCAACTTTGTGCCTATGTAGGCTATTAGCCTAAATTTATAGATTAGCCTTTGGCTCTTCGACTTCCTCGTTGGCATGGTTTCGAAAGAGCCAAAACGTGAGTCGATAGAAGAGCAGAATCCCCTGTTGGACAGCCGACAGTAATGAAATCCATTAGTTGAAAAAACAAAGGAGCAGAAATTATTTTTTGTCATTAGGTGATGGTGCAATCCGTACTCTTGGATTGCTTGACAGCAAAATTGCTATCCGAAGTATAACGGGCAATCTAGGTCCAATGAGGTTTTTCGACTTTATCGTATAGTCGAATCTCCGATCACAAGTCACAAGATTATGAGAACGCTAGTTTATAATCGACTTCTGACCGTTCTTGATTAGAAAAATCAGAAGTAAAATAAAGTTTTTGTGATGAATTCGGAAGAGATGTATATATACATCATTGCACAAAGATCAATATATTTCTGCTAAACAAAGTACTCTGGTACCAACCCGGGCCCTCAACTCAGCCCACCAAAATGAAGTCCAGTATTTCACAAAACCTTCTAGCCCAAAGATGAAATACTCCCAAGCAAAGTAGAAAGGCCGGAAATCAAAAATCAGAAATGAGAAATCAGTCTCTTCGCTCTAATCCCAAAACCTCCATCGCAGTTTCCGCCGGGAAATGGTGTCGGCCGGCGGCGATGCGTGACTTTTCCGCACTGTACAGTGCGACCGGTCAGTGTACGACGAACTAACAAAGTTATTTGTACTTTCTGTGTTGTTTGTTTTATTTGTTGATGATCGAAACCCTAACATTGCGATTAAATTGCAGGATTTCATGTTATCCGTGGAATGAATGCTCCGTCGCACCAGGATGTCGATGTCGGATCATCGATTTCGATAGAGAGGTTCGTTGCGAAGTGCTTATGAATGTTACAACGTTCCTGTTTCATTGATTATCAAAGCTCGATCGATTCGATTTTACTGGATGCTCTGTGTTGACATGTTTGTTGTGGTGTTGTCGTAGTATTGCTATTATTGATTGTGTTTGTTAAATTAGGAGATGAAGCGTGCCTGTAGGTGGAACAGAGGATGAAAAGTGTGAATGCTGCTCATTATAAATTAAAAGTTGTTCCTGCTACTCAGCCTAGAGCCTTGAGCATTGTACAAGGACGTGCTGTAGGAGTAGCTCATTACCTTCTGGGTGGAATCACCACAGCATGGGCGTTCTTCTTAGCAAGAATTATTGCAGTAGGATAATGGCGTAGAGTTTGATTCTACATGTTAATCCCGACGACAAAAAAATTGATAGTAAAAAGAATGGGATGTCCTAAGCCGTTGCAAAATTGTTAATGATCCAATCACAGCACTAAGGACGTCAAGGATGTCAATTGATTCTTTCAAGCGCATACTGACGAACAATGAACTATTCTGTGTCCAGCGTTACATTTATTAAATGACTTCAGTACGATCATAGCAACTATTTGCGAGAGCTCTTCTATTAGCATTCATCTTTCTCCTGGTAGCAGAATTTGTTTGGTTCAAGAAGTTGTATGTTCAGTAACCGGGAGAAAACATCTGTTCTGGCACTTTTAGTCCTAGAACAAAATTTTTGTAGCGCTTATAGTTTCCTAATTAGGCACGAAGTTGAACTTCCACCATGGTGGAACTGATGAGTCTTCTCGTGAATCCTTTGAATCTTTTCACTTGAAAAAGAATGGTTGGAACGATAAGTAGTCCAGATTTTGTGCTCCCTGGTTGACATATCCTAGCATTTCAAATCATTTCTGTTGGTTTTCTGTATGTTGATGGGGAGAAAGCTTTGGGTTTGTTTAGTTGCACTACTTGGTTAGACATGACTTGGCCAGCCTAGAAAGAATGTGAAAACCTAGGAGAAACCTAAATTCCACCAAGCTAGGTATAATACAAAAGCATAGTAGAGCCTTGGAGGGTGATTCAGTCGGACACTATTTTTAAATGATAGAAATGAGCTTTTTTTGGGGGGTATGTAATAGAAATCAGCTATGTTTCATGGGTTCCTCTATCAGTCTATTGTCTATCTAAATGCCAGTAAGTATTTAATCAAGTTTGCTATACTTACCTGGAGTATATAGTCTTGTGGGTTGTCGACTGATCTTTGTAAGATTGTTTTATTCTGGTAGGGGTATTTGTCTCAAAAAGCTGGACCGTCACCAGAATGTTCTTTGTTGACCATGAACATGTATGTTTCAACTGGTTCTCTTTCGTTCCCCAGCTATATGCTGTTCTCTTTCGTTCCCCATTCGTCCATTCCTTCAAGAGACATCTATCTCTATCAATCTATATTTCAAAACATGTGGATTTCTTTCCTCCTATTTGTATGAAAGCTTTTTATGGGAAGGCAAAATTCTGTTCTAGCTTCCACTATTTTGACATCCGTATAGTTGGCTTTGTTAGTGATCTTTCCTCCATTGTAATATTCGTATAGGGGAGCTGGTAAGAAAACAACTCTCGAACGAGTTACGCTCTAGAGAATGAAAGAAATAAACCGTTTTTTGGCTTTTCGATCTTAAAGCCCCCCACTGGTGCTAACCTTTACATGATTACCTTTGTTATTATCCACTAAATCATGCAAGCACGCATGAGTGGCATTAATTGAGAGTGTAAATAGGATAGCAGCTAAACTGATGCGGCACTGCTTATACTTAGGCATATTAGCTGATTAATTCTTTCTCAAAAGCAATCGTACGGCCTGCTAGCAGCAGACACGTTAAGGTCCTGATGATAATGAAGCTGATTTTGGCTGGATTTCCGGAGTTCAAGCATCCAAATCAGGATTTGCGTTGCTTTGGTTTCAGTAACAGGAGCAACCATAGTTGCCATGCACGAAGGTCCTTCTATCATTCAGATTCAAAGGTTTCGTTCAGGGATTCGTCAGTGGAAACTGGAGCTGCTCGCCCCGCCCTCAGTTCAACCATAACTCAGTGGCTTTTCGGCAGCATTTTGCTCGGCTGTGCCACCTTGTCTCTGGCTGTGTGGAGTACGATTCAGGTAAGTCACACAAGTTTCTCTGTGTGCAATGCAATGAATCATTGAATTGTAAAACAGATAATCTGAACTCCTTGAGTTGAAAATGCTTTTGAAATCAGGGTAGGAATAGGATTCCTCTCCGATGATGAACAGTACGTTTTCAGGTTGTCACGGTTACAAGGTTTCCGGATATGTTGCTCATAGTTACCTGTTATACCATTTTCAGGACATTACCAACTGCGTTTGTTGATCTAATTGCTGAGAGGGACCTGAGCGCTTGGAAACTCAATATGAACTTGGAGCTAGCCATTATTGTCCTAACGGTAACCATCTCAATTCCATCATTTTTCCGTTTTTCTATCTTCCTTTGCAATTTTCATTGTACTATTGTCATGTATTTGTACCATTAAAGAAACTGGGCAAATAATAAGCTCAGAAATTTTGAGTTGATCAATGCCAATAAACTTTATCCTTGAGATTCGATGCTGATGTATGAGGCTATCTTTGGAACGGTGATTCGAAGTAGCATTCAAGCATGGTGCATGAGCTTGAAGGGTCCTGTGTAGGTGCCGAAGTTAAAGTCTTTCGGGATATTCTGGGCTTGTTTGATCAGCTTAAGCTTGTTTGGAAGTAGTCCGCACCATGGAAGGTAAACTTTTCTATAGCTATTCCTGTATTCCTCAGTTGAACATAGGCACTGCAAAATGTCTTGATAACTATACGCGCAATTGGATTTCTGCAATAGCTTCCAACTTAATACAACTCCGTGTAGTGTGCTCGGTTCAACTGTAGTTGCAATCGGCTATTATACTGTGATTTGGGGATCAACCAGAGAAGGCGAAGAGAGAAACCATCTCGGGTATGAGAGGCTTGATTCTTCTGGCGTCACTGCGCCATTTATTGAAGAAACCGATCAAAGTGTGGCTGAAAATTTGAACCCCTAGCATCAAATCGTAGCTTTGATCAAAGATGATGTGAAGTTCGGGATTTTTGTTTCCTGTGCATATTGATAAATGAAGTGCTCTTGTTACAGAGTCGAGTAATTTCCTTAAGTTAGTTGTTCCTACGTTGAGGTACAAAGTGGAAAAGGAGAAACCGAATTACTTGGTATATTTTCTTGAGTCAAATCGTTGTCACCCAACCTTTTCGATAATACATTTATTGCTAGTAGATTAAATATTAACGTCGAGTCACCCCCACATTGTGCGCGGGATATGTTGGGAATCTGAAGCGTACGAATCCGATCACTTGCTAGGTGGAAATACGATTGGAAGTTAGAATTGAATTGTCTACCAAACCCAACGTTGTGATACTCAGCGTTAGAATTGAATTGTTTACCAAACCCCTTGTGATCTTTGATGTCTCATTATGAGGCGAGGCGATACTTAGATGGGTTCTTCTCGTCCTCGTTCGATCCTGTATAATGATGGTGGCATTCATTACATGATCAGACACGTTTAAAGCCTTCAGATCTATGCAATGAAAATATGGAACCATATTGCTGCAGCTTTTGGGGTAGCGAGAGAAAGTATTCGATGTTAAGTTTACTCTCGATACAGTAAGAGTTTCTTGGGTTTGTAACCATAAACAAAGTTTCCCGTACGAACGAGACCGTGATACCCAAACAACCATCGTTTGATGGATGACGTGAATGAGATGACAATAGCAACAGTCAAATTATCTTCAACAGTTGCGTAGGATGTTGGCACAAAGAAAAACAGTCGACAGACTTGTTACTGTTGCTTACTGTAACAAGTTTAACCGCTGATGCATAAATACAGTAGAAATCGAGCACATTCGTGCTTTAGTCTTTAGTACATCTAAACTGCTCTTACCTTGATACACTGAACAAATGACAATGGCAGCTCATTTTTATTCATTCATAATAGTTGTACATACAATATAAAAAGTTGTTCTCACCCGTACACATGAAAATCAACACACTCAACATAACACTCAAAACGATCATATAATATATATATATATATCCGAATATCATCAGGCCTTGAGCAGGTAAGCATCAAGATCATGGAAAGTCTTGACAGCAAAGTCCTTGAACAACTCCGGCGCAGGGACCTCCTCGTTCGTCTTCTCGTAGTCGCAGGTCCATGTCACCAGGCTTCCGTCTCCCTTGGGTGCAACCCCAACCTTGGCCTTGAAGCTCTTGAAGAATTTCAGGAGCTCGCCTTCAATCACCGAGTATCCCACCACCTTCTTCTCCTCGTCCACCTCGTCGATCCTCTCCTTCGTCGTTGTGATCATTGGACCACTGCAAAAACATAAGAAAATGTCAAACTCGACGGGAGTAATAGCCATCAAGAATCCAAAACTATCAAAAATCCGAACTGATTCCTTAATGTATATCTTAACAATAACGAAAATGAGTGTTTGCAACCCACATTCTCACACACAGTTCAGGAAATTACCATGATCCATTGTAAGCAATAATGATAAATGAAACAACACATATAATCCCGTCAAATACATACAGGTCAAGGAAGGCATATGCAAGAGGTATTGTATATTCAGTACATGTTATAAATACCTTCAGCAAATTTGACAAGGCGAGTGGAGCCGATGGACTTGCCATCGCCCTCGACGAGCTCGATGCTTTTGTAAGTATCAGGGAAAGCCTTAGGGAACACCGTCTCGGTGTTCCTGAGACTGTCCCAGAACTTCTCTGGGGTGGACTTCACCTCGACCTCTACCTCAAGCTTTCCACTGGAAGCCATTGATCTGATCTAAAGATAATAAAATAATGTATGAGCTGCAAAACTGTGTAAAAGGATCAAATGTGCACTGCATATGCAGACAGGGGAGCATGGTATGTATAGGAGATGGGATGGAGAGCGAAGAGGGAGGCAATGATGGTGTACTGGTTGCAAGCAGGTTAGCTCAACCACCAAGTATTGAAGGGGTAGGGATATAGGGTCAAGTACATAAATGGTGATACTTATAAGCATAGAGTTTCAAGTAAAAAGTTAAAAGGGGCGATGATCCACTAACTAATCAATATTTATGGACCATCATGGACCGTTCATCTGCGAAATGAATGACTCAATTAAAACAAGAATCTTACCCTTTTTCTGAAAAGTTACATCCGTTATAAAGATTAACGGATGACATGAAAAAATCCACCCTTCCTCTGAAAAGAATAGAGAAGGTAATAATTGCATCTGTTATTCTTTTCAAAGAAAGAGTGAGATTATCGTTTTAATTGAGTCGTTCATTTTTCAAATGAACGGTCCATAAATATCCATAAATATTGGTTAGTTAATCTTTCACAATCAACATTAGCGGTGGATCATTTCCCAGTTCAGGACTTCATGGGAGCACACATGTATAGGTTAACTACAGTAATCTGAGATCGCTAATCTTGCTTCATACAGTGACCTTGAACAATGCTATAGAATGTGATATGCAAGGAAAGAAATAAATAGATTATGTGATACTGAACATGCGGCCGCATCACTAGTTATGCCTCTGGATGGTTTTCCTGGTAACTGCAAAGTCTTCAATGTGACCCATTTGGATTATCAACTACTTACCAACTACATTTTGCAGCCAATAATGAACTCGAGATTCTGGGCACAAAAAAATAAAATTAAATTAAACAGTGATGGGACCAAAGGTGGGTGCATATTTCATACATCAAAAGATAATCAATTTTCAAATTACAGAGACCACCTGTGATGTGCCTGTGATCCTCCTCAAAGCTGTGACTTATGGCTGGTGTGGCCACGATCAAGTCTAATGACTAATATTGACAGGGTAGTCAGCAAACGACGTTTAAGTAAGCACATGGTAGTCCAGAGTTAAAAGGCTGAAGCAAAAGTTCTTATTGCTTGATTCAGAAATAGCTAGATCAATCTGTTATATTTGAGTGCGGGAACAATGGTGTTGCTCACCGATACCATCTCAGGCTCCACCTTTTGAGGGATAGGGTGCGTGAGGATCTTAGGCACTCAGAGAGCTGAGCACGAGATGATTTTCGTGGTATGAGAGTAATAATGCCCATTTTTTCACATTGAAATGAAATCGAATTCCATTTGGGAGCAAAAGAATTTCGATGCTTTGGCTTTACATGCACTCGAACAGAAAAGCATGGAGGAAACCTAATCTTGACATGTATAATGAACAATGTGAATACAAGAACTTTCATAGACAAACTATGATGAAAAACGTACCTGAGATAATTCTGCATGAAAATACCAACTCAACCACAGACCTTTGACAACTTCCAGCACCCACAGCTACATCACTTGAATACATGGCCGAAATCTCACACCTCCTTTTCTCAACAAACAGAAGCATGCACTCCATCTCAATATCTTAGCTTGTTTGAAGATGTTTGAGTTGAGTATCCCCTGGATACTGCTAGTCCTAGGATCTTCAAAGACCACATTCTTTTCCATAGATGACTTCATTTGCTCTTCGAACGATGCTTCGGCACGCATCTTTCTAGCCCTAAAGGCATTTATACACAAGAAAGATCTGATCACTCCAAAACTGTGTAAAAGCCTTAATGACAAAATGTCGACTACTTATTTAATCTGCCTAAGCATTTCTAATCCTGTGGCCAGTTCCTGGCAAGTGGAGATTGGTGGCCTCGTTGATAAATTTGCATATCACAGCTATATCCAAGTAATAGAAGATCATAATCGAACATGTCCAAAACACAATCAACAAAATGTGGAGGAAATAGAAGATCAAAGAGTAATGCAAGCACATCATGTCGGCTACTCTACATGGTCACCAAGACTTCGATTTCATATCCTTAACCATAAAACCCCCCAAACTAGCCTTCAAACAATTTAAGTCCCTCCCAGACATTGTACGAAACTACTGTAACTTCTAGTCCAACATGACTGGATAAAACCCATTAACCCGAAAGTTGATTGCAACCGTTGAGAATGCTTCACCCACGTCGGGTATGAGAAAAATATAACATATGCATATATAAATCGGATGCTTAACAAACAATTGATTTTGAATTGAAACCTTACATACATTAATCAACAAAGTAGCATTGTTAATGAACTGCAAAATCCTGCACCCTAAATCCTTTTTCACTCCAGCACGATTCTATACATTAAAAACACGATGCATTCAACATTTCCATTCAAATCTTTCATCCCAAATCCTACAAAAATCCGAATGGATCGCGCCTAACTGCAATAACGATCTCGTTCCTTTAACATCACCTGCGAAACCCTAATCAAATCGCGCTCACCAGGAATCGAAGATGGAGTCGTTGGAATTGGAATTGGAATTGAAACGGAAGCGGCGGAGCGACGGCGGCGGCGATGACGATGAAGTTAACGGCATTGCACACTGTGTTTTGATGCGCTTAAAACAATGTTTCCGGTGAGCTGTGAACATAGTTTTATGATTTAAGTATAGGCCCTTTAATTAAACCACATGACCTTTATCTTGTTACTCCTTTCCTTAAATATAATGGAAAATGATCTATGTTGCAACTTGCAATTGTTGCGAACCATCATTGAGTGCATAGAAAATCCATCGGCAACTGCGGGTTTTCGGTGTACACGATGGGTTTTCTATACAGTCAATGAGTTTTCTTCACAGTCAGTATGGTTTATTTTGTTTGGCGGTTTGGTTTTCGTTACCCTAATGGGATTGCAATAACTATTTGGTTGCCTCTTGTAACACAAACAACCCTTTAAAAATGAAAAGATAAACATGTACTGATAAGTCAAAAGACAAATATATGCCATAAATACACTGCAGATCTTTGGGACTCAAGTCAAATATTTTTATCACAGAATCACACTATATGATTTAGCGGTGTGAACAAGGAAGCTATTAATTATACTTATGTGAGGATCCGGTTACAACAATGAGATCTGATCAAGTTGAAGGTGGAGATGTTTTAAGACTACTAAGCTTTTTTGGGCTTTTGCCTAATTGAAGAAGTAAAGCTAATCATCACTGTGGGCAAGCACTAGCATGTAGTAAAACTTTGCAAGCACATGTATTCTTGTTTATCTGGTATCAACCAAGACGAAGACGCGATATTGTTTAACATGAGATATGTATTTGATATGTCAATATGTGCTTTACATTCCTGCGAGCAACACCTCCTTATAAATTCATAAATAATCACCATTGAACCAGTGTTGGATTACTACAAATTTTAGCATTGCTACAAAACAAATGGGTAGTTGAGGACCAAAGGACACAAGTATTCTTTTTCCTGAAATGTACTGTGCTGAAGATAGCAGCAAAAAGAGAAAGCAGAAGAGCAGAAGAGACGGTTAACACAGAGATTCCTTCGTCGAGAAGAGACTTGAGAACCCAGAAACAGCATTTCTTTTGTTCTCTCTTTGGATCCTCTTTTTGACTTCCTATGATTTTCTTTTTTGCTTTGCTTTGTTTTTGTTGTTCCTTCCAGTTCATAGCTTTACCACCCTTTGGGACCTTATTCTGTTGGTTCCTTGATGCTTTACAAGTTACAAGTCTGTTGAAGGTATATTGGCATGTTGCAGTTTACAGGAAAAGGATGCACGGCGCTTGATAAAGTATGGCCGCAATGCATTGGTGATTTCTGGTTTGGAACGGTACTGAGATAATCGACCTTGGCATATACTCCTATATACCTTGTCGATAGTGATTTTGGGACGGAAGAGAAATGTTAATATCTTTAAAGTAACATGATAACATAAATGATTTCTTTTTTATCATTGTGAGATGAATTATTATGAATCAATTTAAGTTCAATATGAATCATTATCTGGGTACAGTACTCAGCAAAAGATGACTAAATATTGACATATGGCATGATCATCATTTCGGTCGGGTGTACTATTTCGTTTTCATTTGACCACACAGGAAGTAGTAGACGCACAAAAGAATATTGTAAAGAATAGGTTTGTCCAACTTTGAACTTTCCCATTTTCCCCCATTGCCCTTTACTATTGAGCCTGGTTAATGCCAAATGTGGTTCATGGTTCACTTTAACAAGCCATTTATGCTTCCACTTCTCCTCTCTTTTCCTCCCAGTGTCCTTGCACTCTACTGGTACTTCCTTGGTAAGCTACCCAGTAACTTTGCCACCTTTGCTTGGCCATTACCAAATCAGTTGAAAAAATGCTGCTTGAAGATCAAGTGATGTGATTTTTGCTTCTCCTGGAAATAATCTTCTATATCATCTGATCTTTTGAAAAAAAAATTTCTTCAAAGTTCAAGTTATTGTTTCTTGAGTAAGAGGCATGGGTTTGGAACAATGGGTTTCTTTTTCTTTTGTGTTTGCCTTTTGTTTCCATTCCATTGATGTTCTTTTTGGGCTGCTGTTGGATGATTTTTTGAGTTGTAGGCATTGAGTGGAATATTTGAGTATTGTGTTTGGTTCAGGTGTGCTGCTTGTCTTGCAAGAGAAGAATAGCATAAGAAGAGAAGGATGGCGGGAGGCGGGCCGGCACCGCCACCTAAATCGGAGGAGCTGCAGCCTCATCCGGTCAAGGATCAGCTTCCTGGTGTCTCTTATTGCATCACTAGCCCACCACCTTGGCGTCAGTCTCTCTTCTGATTATTTGCTTTATGTCTTCATATATTCGAATATGGATTCGCTTGGCATTTGTTTCCTGTGTATTTCGAATCATCGATTTGATTGTTTTTTCCTGCGTTGGTAAACTCCATGATGTTTCACTTCCTGAGCTGTGCATCTCTTTCGTGAAATGGAATATATTTATTGATATGATTTGAAGAAAAAGATTTCTCAATGCAGCTGAAGCTATTCTGCTTGGATTCCAACACTATTTGGTGATGCTGGGCACCACTGTTCTGATTCCTACTTATCTGGTTCCTCAAATGGGAGGAGGAAACGTAAGTTCTATCACCGTTCGATAGAATTGTCAATACTATTTTTTTATCGTCATTCGATCGATGCTAGGTTGAGAAACATTTGTTTATGAAATCTCCTCATGCGTATGATTAACGTTAGATATACAGATTGGGGTTGTCTCAATGTTAAATTGATTGTCATGATGACTTAGGTGGAGAAAGCCAAGGTAGTTCAGACCCTACTATTTGTCACCGGCTTGAACACTCTGACACAGTCATATTTTGGCACTCGACTGCCTGCGGTTATTGGAGCCTCCTATACCTATGTGCCAACAACACTATCAATCATATTTGCAGGTCGTTATGCCAATATTGTGGATCCTCAGGAGGTAGGGTTGCTTGAATCCTTGATGAATTATGCTCTTATATCTTTTACGCCTCCCGTGCCAATATAATTATAATCCAATCTTCCTACATCATGTGCAGAAATTTGCTAGGATAATGAGAGGAATTCAAGGGTCCTTGATTGTGGCATCTACTCTACAAATCGTTCTTGGATTCAGTGGTCTGTGGAGAAATGTTGCCAGGTCGGTTTAGGCTTCTTCTATTTGTCATGGTCACCTTTAATACTTTTTGATTCATCATATCGAATATTAAACGTTAATAAAGCTTTCAAACTATCATCCATGTTCCAAGATCTGGTTTCTTTGGTCCTTTCTTGGTTTGCCGGTTAGTTGTTACTATAGTTGGCCGATGTCAACAAATCATTCATTGGATCTTTCATGTGAATGATACTTATTAACCTTTTTGAATCTTGATTTCCAACCAGAGCTCCTGTGAAACTTAAAACTATGAACTTTGTAATTCGATTTGCAGGTTCCTCAGTCCACTGGCGGCAGTTCCTTTGATTGCACTTGCTGGATTTGGTCTCTATGAAAAAGGTTTTCCTGGGGTAAGTGTTCTGCATTCTTGTGAACTTCCTGAATTAGACGATTTAGGAGGAATACTTTTTCATAAAGGGGTAGTTGCTAATGTTGTTTTTACCACCCTTCGGTTATTAGATTGCAAACTGTGTGGAGATAGGACTTCCGCAACTCATCCTTCTAATCATATTTTCTCAGGTACATTTGTACACATTGTAGCATCGTTTGTTCATATAATGCCATCAGAAAACTGGGACCATCTAACAAGTTTTGGATGACTAATAACTTTCTCAGAAGTTTTGGATGGGATGTTACTTTGCAGTATATACCTCACTTGATACGTGGTGAGAGGCATGTGTTCGACCGCTTTGCTGTTATATTCTCAGTGACCATAGTCTGGATCTATGCGCACCTATTGACAATAGGAGGGGCTTATAAGAACAGACCAACAGCTACACAGATAAGCTGCAGAACTGACCGTGCTGGACTCATAGCGGCTGCTCATTGGTGAGGACTTGCTCCTCTTAAGCTATTTACAATAAAAAAGAGAAGAGCCAACAAGGAAATGCTTGAGAGATACAGTTGTCTTTTCATTCAACACATCCAATAACGGATATTTTCGAGAGTTTTTCTACATTTTGGCATCAGCTTTAGAGTTACAGCATTTTTAGAGTGTGTTGGCTTGAATTTCTTGTCTACTGCAAATCTTGGTGCAGGATAAGTTTTCCATATCCCTTTCAATGGGGGGCTCCAACATTTGATGCCGGCGAAGCTTTTGCTATGATGGCTGCTTCTTTTGTCACACTTGTAGAGGTTTGCACTTTGTAACAGTATTCTTGTTCTTTTCTACCACATCAGTACCACTTTCCGCTTACATTCTCCTCCATGTTATTGTACAGTGTCCTCTCTATTCGACTTCATAACGATCTGTTGTGCATCTTCGTCTGTCCTGAACTCCTTTAATCTTGATCAACTACAGCATCTTTGAAGAGTAGACTTGGTTTAGATCCAAGTAATTTGACGTTTTGTCTTTTCATTACTGATGTTTTTATTCTATATGAAATATAGATATAATGGTTTACTTTCCAAGGTGTTAATGAAGTTCCCTGAACCTCCAAGTCCTGACCTCTAAAACCTATAATCATGAGGAGTTTTTCTAACTTATTTGTCCATAATTTGGCAGTCCACTGGTTCATTCTATGCGGTATCACGATTTGCAAGCGCCACTCCTTTGCCACCTGCGGTCCTTAGCCGTGGTATTGGCTGGCAGGTACTTTAACTTGAGCATTGCCTCGCTTTCTCATCAGCTATCCTTGGCCATGTTGTGTATTCACTCCTTCATTGTTTTATCATGCCCCTCTCTTTCTCTTATCCGACTCAGGGATTGGGAATTTTGTTCTCTGGGATATTTGGGACTGGCAGTGGATCTTCAGTATTAGTGTAAGAATCTAGATCAACGGTTCTTGAGCTATTAGGTTTCCTCGCTTCTGTTTTACTCTTCCTTCATCTTTGATGTGTTCTTTTATATTCTTCAGAGAGAATGCTGGTTTGCTGGCGTTGACTCGTGTTGGCAGCCGAAGGGTGGTTATGATATCAGCTGGATTCATGATCTTCTTTTCAATTCTTGGTACCTAACAATCTCTTGCAACTCACAATCTGCATGACCTCCTATGTGCTTATGCTCTTCTTGGTTGTGTTTACCAGGGAAATTTGGAGCAGTATTCGCCTCAATCCCAGCTCCTATTGTAGCAGCTCTATACTGCCTTTTCTTTGCCTATGTTGGTTAGTTCTTCTCAAGTAGGCGACAAGTTCCATCCCTGAAGTTAATAGCAAACCTTTTTACTTCGATTTCAATAGAGTCATTCTGAGATGTCTTGAACACTAACACCATCCAATCAAAATTATGAATCAATATTAAGAAAATAACGAGTATATTGAATGAGAGTAACACAAAAATTCTGATTCGATGATGGTTCCAGGTGTCATATTGAAGCATCAAATCATAATTAGACTTAAGTATCATGAGTATTAACCATATTAAAAGAGAGATTCTTTTTGATGGTAACATGATTATCATACTCTTTATACTCTTTATTGTGCAGGTTCTGCAGGGATCGGCTTTCTTCAGTTTTGCAACCTGAACAGCTTCAGGACGAAATTTATACTCGGTTTCTCGATCTTCATGGGTTTGTCGATTCCACAGTACTTCAATGAGTACAAGTTAATCCATGGATATGGTCCTGTCAACACAGGAGCGAGATGGGTAATCGAACTATCTCTTGCTGTTCTGATACCATAATAGATGATTTACTTGATCAACAACTTCGCTCCTATTTGACTTCTGTGTATATGTACAGTTCAATGATATGCTCAATGTCGCGTTCACATCCGCACCTTTTGTTGCTGGCCTCTTGGCAATGGTCCTGGACATCACGCTGCATAAGAAAGACGATGCGACCAGAAAGGACAGAGGAATGCACTGGTTCGACAGGTTCAAGTCGTTCAAGACCGACACCAGAAGTGAAGAGTTCTACTCATTGCCATTTCATCTCAACAAGTTCTTCCCATCGATTTGAGAGTGTTGGAGAAATTGACAGAATGCACTGTTTTTTGTTTATGGTGTGGATAGCTCAATATTTAGTGATATTGGACTATAATAGTATCCGACACCGACTATCCGTGATCAGTGAGCTCATTTCTACTGGGCTGAGGGTTAATAGATATGTGTATGCACCTGGCGAAAGAGGATAGTTCCTTGCTTGTAGTATTATGGAAACGAGTTTCAAAGTGTTTGGGTTTGGCTGGGCTACTGCGTCTTTATTACAGGATCTCCATTAGAGTGACCTAATTTCATTCTGTTGATTCGTTAATTGGCTATTCTTCTGTTATTTCTTGATGGATAGGCACATACAGTAGCATAATAGTCTTGTTTCCATGCTCGATTCAAAGGATAAGTTTCTTCGAGTTTTTCCTCTGGTTTGTATGTTCATTTGTATAATATGAAGATGCATACCTTAACGGACAATCCATCATATAAGTACTCACAAAACGTAGAAATTTTGGTATTGATTCTCATGTTTATCTAGCATGCGTTCCATAGAGTCGTATGCATATTAAAAAATGAAACGAAATGTTTTAAAGTGAAATTGACTAGAAATATTAAACTTTTAATTTTCATGGAATCCATTTAAATTTATGGTAATTATTTCAATTCAATAAATCAAAAAAATATATTTACAATGAGTACACAAACGATTATACTTAATATTTCTGATTTTTTAATTAGACTATTTATATAACCTTCATTAACAATTTGTTATAATAATTCAAAATTAATTTATATATTATCAAGTGAAATTGATTCAATCATAAATCATTGTTTTCTTAATCCTAAAATCAAAAATTCCACCAAGGATTAAAAAACAATCTCTCCTCACACTTTATACTTCACGGAATCAAATGTATAAATTTTAGCCTTGCACATCTTCATGCCCAATTTCGTCCCCATTCCATGACTTGCACATAAACCCTAGCCTTGTCCCTTCCCAAAACCCCAACCTCACCCTTTCCCCTCCCCTCATTCCATTCCATTCCCACCCACCAATCCAAACCCATTCTCACCAATCTAGGGTTTCCCCTCCTCCCATGGCTGCACCAGCACCACCCTAAATCAACCACCACGCCGCTGAGCTCCAACCACAATCACCCTCAATTATCTGATGAGCCGCCTGCTCCATTTCCCACTCCACTCCGCATCGTTCATCTCCCGAGCCGCGGCTGGATTCGTCCCCTCGGTGCATTGTCGTCTCGGTGTCGTCGATCGCTCGGTGTCGGTTCGAGCTGTTGGATTCGGTGCTTCGTTTTCTAGGGGTCGGTTACAGTGCTATTCTACCAAGAGGAAGGAGAAGCCGGTGAAAGCGAGGAAAGGAGCGAAGAAGGAGGCGGAGGGTGAGACAGAGATGGGGAAGGAGAAGGAGAAAGAGGAGGGAGTGTATGTTGTGAGGAAGGGGGGTTTGGTTGGGGTTTATAGGAGTTTGAGTGAATGTCAAGCACAAGCCGGCACCACGGTAATGCAATCGAAGCGGCATTATATTTCACCGGTCCCAAAACAATTGAAATGTTGTTATTGGTATTGTGTGATAGAGCATCGACTGGTTTCGATGGTACACTGAACGTTTCAAAAACCTTTTTGATGGAGTAATCATGATATAGAAGTTAATGGAAAACTATCATTAGTGTTATACAACAAATTGTAGAAAATATGTTTTCTCGCACATTGAGTCAAAGCTTGCCTCCGAGAACATGTCTCTGTGTAAATGTTGTGATCCTTTTGGGAAGGTGAGCAGGATCCTGATTCATGTATTGCGATTGAGTTTTTGGTATGGTATCATCACAATTCACGACATTATCCATGTTATATTGGGGCACTGGTTACCTGGGATATGGTGAATTTAATTCCTTGAAATGCTTTATGATTTTCTTTTCCCCAGGAGAAGAAGGGAGTCATTATGTAACTATTAGCTTGAGTGAGATGTTACTGTGGATGAAAATGAAGCATCTTTTTCCGATTTAGAATACGTAGGAGCAATAACGAATTTTGTTGTGGCTCATGCCTCATGTTTCACTTTTGTATTGGGAAAATATTTGTTATTGCTTGCTAGTAACTATATAGCATGTGTAGACAGTCACTGTATTTTCCCTTCTTATCTTCTCTCCGAGTGCTCCACATGGAGACTGCGAAATATATTGAGTTGTTGAGTATTTCGATGATGCAGATTTTTGATACTCCTGTGAGTGTTTTCAAAGGATCCTTACCCAAGGACTCGGAGAACTTTCTCGCCTCATGTGGGCTTCAGAATGCACTGTACACCATTAAAGCTTCTGATCTTAAAGAGGGCATATTCGGCACACTTGTTCCTTGTGCTTTACAAGTAAGACGGAATCTGAGTTTAGAGCCTTGTATCCTTTCATTATTTTATATAACCAGTCATTAGCAGTTTAGAGCCCTGCTATGACTTTTGACTCGGCAGTTTGTTTGTTTTCCTCTTTTACTAATTTGATAGATATCCACCTTTTGGTCACCACTTAAAGCTACCTCAAAGAACAAGAGCGAACGTCCATAACTTGTTCTAAAGCCATTTCAGGATCCTGCATCTTCTAAAGGCACATCTTCTAAAGTCAAGCTGCAGGGTGAAGATTTATCGCTGAAGAGGTCATATGAATCATTAGCATCGGCAGATATGGTTAGTGTTTCAACTATGTCCTCGCAGCCGAAGTGTCTTTCTGTTTGTAAATCTTCAATTTTTGTGCAGGGTTTAAATGGGTTATTGGCAGGCTCAAGTGATCATAGTAACAAGCATACGAAGTTAGATTCAGACATGGTAAGTGGACGATGGCTGCGTCCACACTCGCCTATGCTTCCATTCTTTCTTAGTTTGGTGAAAGATCATGTGCAGAAGTTGCTTCTATTTTCACCAGTTGAAAGACTTGTATTTTGGTATGATAGATTCATTCTTATGGTGCTACATCTAGTATCTAGAATTGAATATGCAGTACTTTTAATACCTTTTGGAGTGTTTTCCCCAAGATCCTCATTGTCCTGCTTATTATGCACAGCATACCTGTATTATTGAGTTTGATGGTGCTTCAAAGGGGAACCCTGGACAAGCTGGCGCGGGAGCAGTGGTTCGAGCTTCGGATGGAAGCTTGGTTTCCCTCTTCTTCACTCATTTCACCTATCTCTATTATGCCTCTAGAATCTATATTTAGTTTTAGCCTGCTGATTCTTTAATTCTTGTAGATTTGTAAACTGCGCCAAGGTTTGGGCACTGTAACCAACAATGCTGCTGAATATCGAGCAATCATTCTTGGGCTTAAATATGCTCTCGAGAAGGGTTATAAAAGTGTTCGTGCCATTGGCGACTCCAAGCTTGTCTGCAACCAGGTATTTCTTGTTGTTTCCTAGAATTGAATTATCTTGCATTTCTAGTTTTCCTCTTGTTGGATCAACATTCCCATTATTTAGCAATGCTTGTGGTTTGTGATTTTTTCTTATGGTCTGCTTTCAACCTCTTGTTGCCAATGCATCTCCTTCATCATTGCTTATCAAATTTCTTTCCCTTTCTCTTTTGTTAAATGGCCACGGGTTTTCTTTGTCTGTCTACTTTTTGTGCGTCTATTTATAGGGCTTTTGCACTAAAACACCGTTGACTGTTCATGTGGTGCAGATTGTCATATAAACTCATGATCATTCATTATGTTAGCACTATGACATTTATGTTCCCTTTGATGCTATCAATGGATAGGCATCCATAGAGTGCTTCTAAAGGTTCCATCTTTGTGGAAATTTGGATCCCTTGGCATCCAGTGTCTTGGCCGAAATAACTATTTTGCATGCTAAAGAAAGATAGTGTTATAAAAACGTTTGTCTGATTGAACAGCTGAATGGCGTGTGGAAGGTGAAGCACCAGAATATGTCAGACTTGCATGGAGAAGCCAAAAAGCTGAAGGACAAATTTCTTTCATTTGAGATTAGTCATGTTTTAAGGGTATGTTCCAAGTTCCCTTTTTAGTGTGCGTATGCCTTGCCTATGAGTAAAAATTCAGCTACATGCCCAACCAACTGATAAAGGCAATAAAAATCATATTTTTTTGGAAAGTGGCTCCAAGCTGAACTGTTAGGTAAGAAGCAAATTTTGACTTACGAGTGACATCCAGATATAGCTGAGGAAGTGATCATGATACATGCGATGGAGAACTAGTTTGTTGTACTGGAACCAGTAATATATGAAGTAAATCTAGATAAACCTTGGATTTATGATGATAGGTTTTCTACTGCCAAGGCAAAGTTCCTGTATTGATTCGTTGATGGTACTTGGGTCACTTCGTTGGTTGGCTGATGACATGAATTAATGAGGCTTGAAGGAGAATATGACAGTTTAAATCTTGAATAACCACCTTGAAGAAACTGTTTGGTTGCTCTGATCGATCAATAACCATGCGCTCTGGATGACTTGGTTTGAGATATCTTAAATTCACCAAAGAAGCCGAGAGGCCTAAGGGTGGTGTCTAAAAGGTTGCACTTTGGTCCTCATATACTTAATCTAATGGTTCCATTTTCTGTTCATAAATCATTATATAGTAACTGCATTGTTCTGACGCCAAATGTGTTATCTTGAAAGGAATTCAACTCTGAAGCTGATGCTCAAGCAAATTTGGCTGTCAACCTGCCAGGCAAGTCTCGTCTCGTTTATCTTAACTGTTGATGATTTTTCCTCCTTTCTCATGGTTTTGTACTCTCGATTAATTGATGCTGTTCCAGATGGCCAAGTTCAAGTGGATCTTTTGTAATGTAAAAGTTGGTTCCTTGCCGAACAGCTAAAGAATTCCAATTCATCCTACTTTTGTACTGTTCTTGAGGCGTTGTCTAGGCACACCATGAAGGAACCGGGAGAGAATATGACCGCAAACAGGGCATTTGTTTTGACACAGCAGTATTCTTTTTGCATCTCCTGTGGATCATCCCCGCATCAATCTATATGGCTTTCTCAATCTGAACATGGTTTGGCTCCAATGTTGTCCCCGAAGAGTGAAGATTACTGCATCGTGACAGAGGAGGTATTAAAAAGTATAGCAATGGTGGGAAAGTGGATGCAAGCATAAATCAGTAACGGGTGCCATTTTCCGTAGGTTTTTGTAATCATGCTAGTGCCGAGGATATGCAAAGTGAACTCTTGCCAAATTCTGGGAATTTTGTGGAGAATCATACTCATTTTGGATGTGAATATTTTGCTTGGAGCTGGAGTCGCTCGGATGAGGATCCGAGGGATTGGTATTTGTTAATTGTGGCTTTCAAGCGGTGGCTTTATATAATTTGCTTCGAGTAAACTTGTTGCAAGGGTATCTTTGGTCAGGATGTTTAAGATGCCCTTTGCTACAAACTATTTTCGTGTGTTGAGCAGTATGTTGATCTTGACCTAACCGGGGGGACGTTCCCATTTCATGAATATCAGGAGTCTGGGGCACTAGTTTGTAGTTCTCTGTAGGTCTGCCCTTTGCCTTTGTCAAAGAAAACATAGTACGCTCTGCTCGACAGTCGACACTACAAATGCTTATCTTCTTGACAGAAGCGCTGCTCAAATAACAAGAGAAAAGCTCTCATTATCTTGGTTACGGGTTACTGTGAAAGAGTACTATGTCGCACATTTGTCTGTCAAACCATATCAGAAAGATTAAACTTGAATTACTCCTATTTATTTAACATCTCTAAACGGGAACTCTTGATTTGTTTCTACAAAGATCAATGAAAGGAAATTGAACCTTCAAAACACTGAAAAACCCATTTTCAGGACTCTATCGCTCGCTATCCCTTCACACACACTCGTCTCAGCCGCCAAGCAACAATGAGAGGAGCGATTCTCCGAATGAGAACCGCCGTTGTACGGTCGCCTCCGGCGGCTCGCCGTCTCATCTCCTTCCTCTTCTCATCAACCACCGCACCTCCGCCTCCGACTCCGCCTCTCCCCATCGCCGCCGCATCAGCAACATCAGCCGCCTTGGCCGAGCTCGACGTCGCCGATCTCCCACTCCCGTCGCCGACAATCTCCAAACCACTCGTGCAGAACTCGCTCCAGCCCGGCGTCGTCATCTACGACGGTGTCTGCCACCTCTGTCACAGCGGTAATAGTATACGAAACCCTCTCGTTTCCTTCCATGATGTTGTGGCGTGTGAGGGTTAGGGTTTTGGGGTTAGGCTTCTGTTGTTGTAATTGTTGTGTGTTTCGTGTTGTAGGGGTGAAGTGGGTGATTAGTGTGGACAAGGAGAGGAAGCTCAAGTTCTGTTGTCTTCAGTCCGAGGCCGCCGAGCCGTATCTTAGGGTGTGTGGGGTTGAGAGGGAGGATGTGTTGCTGCAGTTCGTGTTCATCGAATGCCTCGGACAGTATCATCGAGCTTCTACTGGTTTGTATTCACTACTTTCGTGCTTCGTCGTCTGTGTGTAGTTGCTATTTAGTGTGCTTTGGTCGCGCTGTTATTCATCGATTGGAAGTATGTGTGGATGTGGCATTAGGTCATTGTAACCTCGAGTGTGGTGGAGTGGCAGAAATGATCTAGATGAGAATGACTAGGTCAGTTGTCACAACTTGTAGGGATCTGAATAATGCTTTGACATTGGACCTACCTAAAAATATTTTTATGCTGATGATACTTCAGCTGAAGTTCCATCTTCGAACAGGTTCTGGATGCTGCTTAACTATTTGTGTAGTGTCCACGGCGTGCTGCATCTGTAGGAGTTTATGGTTCATTGGTTTTAGACCATTATATGCTATAAGATGAGTGCATGTTTGTTCATAGCTCATATTTTCTCATCTTCAAACAGTTGGAAGAGTCTATTGTTTTTCCATATCCATGTGATGCCTTGTCTTGTTTGCTTCCCTTCACGAGACATTGAGAAGTTTCTATGGAGTTGAATTTAGAATCTAATTGAAACTGCAATGAGATTTGAGTAGTTGCAAAACTGTTTTGACCGCTGAAGTGTTGAATACCTTGCAGCTGCTTTGCGGGTTTTGTCCTATTTGCCATTCCCTTACTCTGCACTGAGCTCTCTGTCCATAGTTCCAGCTCCGCTGAGAGATGCTGTCTATGACTATGTTGCCAAGAGACACTATGACTGGTTTGGGAAGGAAGAAGACTGCATTGTTCTACAAGAGCCAGAGATGCTGGAGAGATTCATTGATGCAGAGGAGTTACTAAAGCGAAGGTCGAAGATCTATTGATAGGTTCTCGAGCTGTTTCACCTTGCAGTTGCCTCTTAACTCTCTCCCAGCAGATGTCTCGTGCAGAACTTGTAAATGCTTTCCCACGTAGTTGAACTCTATGTAGATTCCTAAGAGTGGCACTTAGATTGTACCTATCGATATATGCAGATGAAAACTATAGAGCAGTGTTGGTTTTCTAATATCAATATCAAAAGGAAAAGCGCAACTTGGTGAAATCATAGTGGTTTCATGACTGTTGCTTATAGTTATAGTTGCCATTCTATGCCTGAGAATTCTGTATTTCATGCCAGCCTTAGGTGCCGAAACGACCAACATCCACCGTGTAGCTCATAAGGCTGCTCTTTTCACTGAGGTCAAATGTTCGCCATTGAGACCCTAGTAGAAAAGTAGACGGGATGGATTTTCATCGAAGAGCCTAGACATCCAGTGCTATATCCAGTGCTGTAACACGACATTCATCTCCAAGCTAGAAAGGACTAACACTATGCTACTCCACAATCCAATAACAACAACCACCACCCAAGGTGTTCCCGACAACAATCCTACAACAATTCAATCAAAACCTAATGGTGACGGTTAATTCCCTCATCTCACTTTGTTCCTGCTTGTCCACTCGTTCCAGTCCTTGTCGATGTTCTCCTGACCCCACTTGATCGTGATATGAGCGACTTGAGGTCCTCGAGCCAGATCTTCGTCTTCCAGGTCGCTAGCCATCGCTGCAAAGGGCTCTACCATCAATGTTCCAGCCCCTCCATACTCCTCGTGCAAGAAAGTGCGAAGGTTCTGGCAAAACACAATAACACAACAAAGTGATCACTACTCATTCACACAGCAAGAGTCCAATCTAGGATTACTAAAGCTAGTTTAAAATAGTTTAAGGATCTCCTGAACAACATTTACGATGTTACGTGTGAGTCACATTTGATGTTATTCATGAAAAGCTCACGGGATTTGTTGATACCTATTCAGAATCAACGACCCAGTGACAAACATACAACCATCACGAACATTCATCGAACCGACTCTAAACCGGCCAAGTCACTCACCTTGGCGCAGATATGGATAATCAAGCGTATCCTGATCTTCAAAAATATCCATCCTCTTGGACAGCCTGTCCACCATGTACTCCCTGAACTTCTCCGTCTCCTGCAACAGAACACACGCTTATTTAAATTCAAACAAGTTCAAAGTACCAAAACAAAAGCAAACACGAGTAAACTCACAGCTTCAGCGAACTCAGGTATTGGGTCAGGGAACTGGTACTCCCCTGCAGCTCTGCATATGTGGGCCAAGGTTCTCCGCGTCATCGCCACCGCGGAGAGTGGGGACCAAGAGGGCCGTCGGTGGTTTGCCGGTGGCGGCGGAAGGGGACGGAGAGGGAGGGAAGCAAGAGGAGGAGGAGGAAGGGTGTGAAGGGGAAGAAGTGGAGGAGAAGGAGAAGGGAGAGTTCTGCTGCATCACACAATGATCGTAGCAGTTCTATACATGTATGCATCGTGAAAGACTTCGATTCAGATTGTGAAACCATCGAATGATGCTTTCAGCTTCGTTGCATTTAGCAATGTTGATTTTAGCTTATAATTTGTCACGAAACATAATTTTAGTATTTTTTTGTATACTTTAACGTAACACTAGAACTTGAGATATCTAACGGGGAGTCATAGAGGACCATAATTTGTTATAAAACAAGCATAACTTACAGCTGCAAGGGCCATTTAAGAAACTACCTAGTACAGAAACTAGTTACAAATCCAACAAATCTGCACCCCAAGGGTCATTAACACCTGCCTAATTCATCTATACACAGAGCTAACAAGTTTTCCTAGACCTGACTAAGAAACCTGCACCGAAGCACCAACACGAGCCCGGCTGCTGTAATGCCATGGCGTAGCATGAAGTTGCAGAACCATTAACAAGGTAGAGTCCTCAAGCCGCTGACATAGGGCAGGAAAGGTCCAAGAGAAGTTCAAACCCCCAAAGGTCCTGTAAACTCATGGCTTGATCCCATCAAAGGTTCCTCTCGTGTGGTTCAAGCCAAGGAAATACCAGAAAATCAAACACCTCCTTTTCTGTGTTCAGATGCAAACTTGCTGTTCCTCGAACACCCTGCCAAGAGAAAAATAGGTGCTTACAGTTTCCTCAATCAGCAAACACATAGATATGTTCGAGTGCTCGACCACTGAATACAGGTGGTGCTGCAGCTGGTATGGATTAAGGAAACAGATTAAATAATACACACCCGTTTGCCACCTGAACTATGCGTAGCTGGAAACAAGCCTGTGTCATCTAGCCGGTACCCTTTTGATTCAGCGAGCAGACGCAACCTAAACACAATAGTGACAGACAGGATAAAAGCAACGTATATGGCATCATAGCACCACAACTCCAAACAGGTGGGTAAATAGGTAAATGAAAAGGCAATTCTGAAATGACGCGGTTTTGTAGGAATCACTGCACACACCTTCTGTTCAGTGTATCATTTCCCGTCCAAGCGATTAGTCCGAATGCGTATATATCTCTTGGATAAACCTGTGCAACATATATAAAGCAAACAGTTTCCAATTCTCAAAGAAGTGCCGCAGCTGAATAAAAATACTACTGTAGCATATAAGACATTAGTCTGAGGTGGAACAGAGGGTACATTAAAGAAGCAACAAGTAACATGGCTCCATTTTCTTCGTACCTTTAAATCAATGCGGTGGCGCAATTCACGGCCAGGATATGTGCAAAGACCGAAATATGTGTCAACCCCAGAATCCGTTCCCTATATCAGGATGATTAAACAAGGACATGATGCCCCAAGGTATGCTTGAAACTGCTTCTAGGCAATAACATTATAATGTCCATACAGAGAACTACAAGCATATTATTTTAAACTTTTAAAGAAAATTGTTGATAAAATAGAGTATAAAATGATCAAGCTCATGCATGTAAATAGCGTGAAGTATAAGAAAGCCAAAAGGACAGGAATGCTCAAGATAAAGAGTATTACCTTGTCACTATGAGTACTGAAAACGAGATCTTCCCTTAAGAAGTTCAACTCCTTCAAACGCTTCACAAACTTTGCTAGAAAACCTTTGTGACTGGAATGTTTCAAAAGTAGTTTAGGAAAAAATAGTACTAGCACTTCTTTCAGATTATGCCATGACACGCTTTTAGCTAAATAAGAACAGAACCCATAACTACCTTTGTCCATCTGGGTGAGTAATCACAATGTCCATGTCCCCGCAAGACGATTTACCACGCCTATAAGATCCACCGCAGACAATTTCCACCTTTCAGATAGAATGACAATATAAAAAGGCTTCAGCACACAACTAACTCTGTTCAAAGCATATACACTATACTTGAACACAAATCAAAAGGCTCTTAAAAAGGCATTTCATGCATATACTTAAAAAGGCCTTCATGCACTATAGACTGCGAAGTGCGAACAATGTCAAACAGCTTCCTCATGAAGCACAAGACATAGGCATAACAAGTAGTAAGTGGCAAAAAATAACTGGATCCAATGCAGAAAGATCCTGCTTCTAACAAAGTGAAAAATTGTTTCCATTAACACTTGAATCCATGAACTGCCTATCAAAGTTCAAAAGTGTCCTAATTACCAGCAAAGGTGAAGATGATAAAACGGAAGCAAAGCTAAAATATTTATATAGAGTAACTTGTCACAAGTTTATGTGCTCACACCAGGCAAGACTTCTTCTCCAACCTTCTGAAGCAGCTTCTCCATCACTTCAACCTAAAATAGGGAAACATTATGCACCAAAACGCAGCAGCTTGAAGATTGGTCGCAATGCATAAACAAAGAGAAGATAACCTCATGCCGGGGAATCCTTGTCTTTATATCATCAAAGTATTTTAGGCCCAACCTCTGGGACTTTGTCAGAGACTCTTCATTCTCCAAATCTTTCAGGGTGCGGTGTCCTTTCTCATACAGTTTTAGAGCAGTGGCAGGCCCAATTCCCCACACTTCCCCAAATTCAGAGATAGCGTGAACCTGCAGAGATACTATGAGCATGATGACAAATAGACAATATTTCAACATGAAGCCGCTTCTAAGTGTGCAACTAAATTCAGAAAAAGGCAGCAGAAGAAGAAATTTGTTCTTTTTCCAAGACAATAACCCAAAAGTAATTGGCAATTTAAACTTCTGTCTATCTATTAAAATTTCAACTATTTCCTTTTCTCGGCAGTCTGCATGTACCCGAGAGGACATCTCGAACTTATTTAGTTGGATATGGAGCTATGTGGACTCAAAGAGTAAAAAAGAATGATGAGAACATGAAAGAATCCCAACATAAATGCGGCCTACACTTGCGAAGATTCAGCAGGAGACGATAGTGAAATAGATTTAATCCGCGTATCACAATACCTTTTCATCTTTCTTAAAGTGCTCCAACTTGGACAATTTTCCAGTAGTGACTATTTCTTGAATCTGAAAAATGATGTTTATTGCATCACTATAAATGCTGTAGATAATGTTACTCCAGTAGTTCTGATGACAAAACATCTACTTCATCCGTTTGAACTCTCAATACTTACATGGTCTTGAAGAGATTTTCCAATTGCAGGTAAATGCTTGACCTGGTCTACACTCTCAATCTTAAAAGGCAATTTCTCAATCACCGGAATAGCCTTGTAGTAGCTAAATGACCTCCTCTCATCACCCAATGCTTTCCAACGAGCAAATAAAAATAAAATCATTTAAGAAAAATCAGACAAGCAGAGGACGCACTTGATGTAATGCCATTTCGAAAAGGCATACCTCTGTATATATCGATCAACTTCTTGAAAATTCCTGTAACGTTCTTATTCAAATCAGGTGGATGGTACAGCTGCTCTCCACTAGGCTGTTAGTGAAACAGCAAAAAAAACATATTCAGCCTCATTCCATCTCTCGTGAGTTCGTGACTCCACGACAATGATGATAAAATAGGATGAAAAGAAAAAATAAAATAAAAATCATGAACAGCAATGAAAAGCAAGCAAACACCAACTGTGTTGAACAGTGAAAAGAGCTCCAGAACTTAACGCTCTTATCCGAAGAATCAAAAGCATCGGCATTGCCTTCATGATTGCTTTCTGAGCCAGATAGATCAGAGCTGCCCTTCGGAGAAGTCGAAGTTTTGTTATCCTGACCTCTCACAAGGGAATCTTCCACGACTTCAGGAGAGGAGGATCTCAACCTCTTGCTGGATGGTGCTTCATGGCATTCAGGACTATTCCTGTTCTTCTCCGCAGGACTTTCTCCCGGGGCCTCACTGGAGCTTTTCAGAATGTAAAGATCCTCTTCCACCTTCTCTCCTGAACTTAAACTATCTTCTAACCACTGGTAAACAAGCACCTTCTGCAAAATAACACAGCAAAGACTCCACTCACTAAATGATCATTCATTGGAAAGACTCAACCACTCGTATCAGGTGAATCAAACGCCACCCTTTTGCTCCTGTGACAAATTAGCTCGAAAGTGCATTCCTTTCCGGGAAAAGAATATAATATGTTAGTAGATTCGAGTCTATCTAACTTCAAAGCAGTTCAATTGTATGTTCTGAACCTGCATTAGCTTAGGCCGGATAACTAGTCAGAATATGACCAATTAGTCCAGTCTATTGTTCGCTTCCGCCAAGATAAGATTTAAATGTTCAATTTATCTAATAACATACAACAAACTTCAAACCATACAATCCCTAAGACTAAACTAAATTATTGCTACCCTTCTCGCGCTAATTATTCCTTTAGACTTGTATCCATTCATTCTGAACCAAAAATACAGAAACGAGCACAGGTAGAGCGACCACGTGGTAACTGAAACAAGCATACCAAAATGAACACAACCCACAAGAGAAGAGTCCAATGGAAACAAAACCCTACCCCTTTGAAAGCAGCCAAGGGAAGGCGCCCGGCAACCCGCTCGATCTCATCCCACCTGGTGGCAAAGACATGGGTGACCCTTTTGGTGAGTTTACCGTCTTCGATCACTGCACCCAACTGCTCGAATCTCTGCTTCCAAATCTGCATCATCAGTTCGAACCCCACTAAACTCGCAATCACAAAACCCTAAACAAAACGAGAAATAAAGTCCCAAATGGGCACATTTGGGGTTGTGAGGAAGAGGAGACCTGGAGTCGACGGGGCTGGACTCCGGCTTCGACCAAGAAGACGACCATGCCGGAGAAGATTCCGGTCGGATCGGATTGTGGGGTTTGGGATTTAGTTCGGCTGCGCTTTGGAGGATTTCGCTTCGGGGCCATTGATGCGGTGGCGTGGTGTGTGGGATGACGGCGCAGCGGTTGGCCGCCTGGCCGTGTGTAGAGATTGGTAGGTCGCTGATGACAATGTTATTATCCTTCGTCTAAGTTTGAGTAATACAAAATTACAGTTTTGATTTACTTATACAGAAAAAAAAAAGATAAAATGAGACAAATTCTTATGTTGGGTTAGGATTATCAAATTATACTTCTGACCCACGATAAATTTTTTCATGTTATAGTACTCCTCAGTATTATAAAATGTAATATTCTCACCGTTTCAATATACTAATTGCACGGTATAAAAAAAATTTATCAGATGACATGAAGTCGGCTTTTGTGAATGACTACTTTGAAGAAGAAATCTATATACAACAGTCGTCAAGTTACGAGAAGAGAGACCAAAAAGACTAGGTGCATATATTGAAGAAAACATTATATGAGTTGAAATAAGCACCCATATCGCATGAAATACAAAGATCGATACGTATTTCGAGAAGAATGGGTTCCAGAAAAGTCCCCAATAGCACTCTCCGTATACCAAGAAGAGCATAACAGATATTATGGTCATGTCTCTATGTGGACGATATGATCTTCATTGGTAACAATCCAAAGATGTTCAAAGATTTCAAGAAGTCCACGAGATGACGAGCATAGGATCTCTATCCTACTTTCTTGGTGTTGAGGTGAAGCAATCAGAGGAAAGCATATTCCCCTGTTAAAAGAAGTATGCTGAGCAGATATTTCAGAAGTTCAATATGAGCAACTGCATTCCTGCTTGTTCTCCAACCGAGACTACATTGAAGATATGTCGTGATTCAACAGGAAGTCTCGTAGATTCCACACAGCACTCTCGGTGATTGTCCTAACTACTTATGAAGCAGAGTACATCACAGCAGTGAGTTGTACATGTCATACAATATGGCTCGGATACTTGTTGGCGGGGGTAGATCAAGAACAAAAGGAGTCAACTGTCTTGTACATCGGCAACAAGTCGGTTATTAAACTCGCGAAGAATCTAATGGCAAATGGAAAAAGCAAACATATTGAAACGACGTTTTATTTTCTGAGGGACTACGTGAAGAAAAGGAGAGTGAAACTTGTTTACAGTAGCACAGATGAGTAAGTTACAAACATTTTTAATAAACCGTTTGTTGTATTCGAGAAACTCAAGACCAAACTCAGGGATGCTAATACGAGTTTGAGAGGAAGTGTGTAAATGAATAATACACTTTTTTTGTGTGTGAAACAAATTAAGTGGAGTTTTTGGTGAAAATAAATGACCATGAGTTTCTATCACAAAATTAGTATAATATGGTATAACAGGAATAAATGTGAGCATTGAATTTGTTGTACAGTAAATGAGAAATCTTCTCGTATAACAGGAGGAGGATCATGAACATTAAAAAACCAAGCTTTTTCATTGAAAGAAAACGAGTAAAGGTGAATTATAGAAGACCGAAGCCGTGCTCAAGTTTAATTGCAAATTGTGTTCTTTTTTCTTCTAAATCTCATTTCCACTATCAGGGACTTGCAAGGTCTTAGAATTGAAGTTATGGAAACTTGCCATATCAGTCTAAAGGGTCACTTGAATAGGTTCAAAACTGATAATTAAGGACAACTTCGCATGAAAACCTGTATATTCTTCATCAATAAATAGAAAGATGTCTACAACCCAAAGACAAGTCAGAAAAGAGAAGAGAAGACTCAAACCTGGATTAGTAATGGTTTGAAGAAGAGCACCGCCTCTCCAATAAACCCCAACAAGACCCTTAGAAAGACGAAGAGAAAGGCTCAAGAGTTGCAGACTTCAACTTAGCACTAACCGCCCCCATACAATGCAACGAAGATTACTGAAGATGTTGAGGGAATTGTGAAATTGAAAGTGTTGCGTGGGAGAGAGAAAACAGAGAAGCGAGGAGGAGGCTACCGGTAGTAACGGGTGATAGTTTCGTTCTTGTTTTAATTAGATAATTAATGAGATCAATTAGATTGAATAATTAATAGATAAATTACAAAAAAATTCAAATTCTCAAAATATCCTTAGATGACATTCCATAAAAAATACATTCTATGAAATGCAGGTAAAGTTTGTTGACTTAATGTATATATTGATATTGATGATTTAAAGGATAATCGAACAATTTATTTTTTATTACGTGTGTTGCACGATTAAAGATAAAATAAAAATAAAAATAATAAACATTGATTCAAACAAAATTATATCCATGTCATTTTGATTTTTACTTTTTTTTTTTCCTTTTGTAAAAATGAGTCGTTTAGAATTACTCATTCCAAATTGACATTTGCAATGCAACACATCACTCACCCCACCACTTTTCTATTAAAACAAGAAAAATATACTACTCATAATGCATCATGTTTAAACAATGAGTCGATTTTGAACTTTTGATCGTCTTATGAAATCACGATATCACACTTCACACGATATATATAATAATGATATAAATATAATTTGATGACGGTTTTTTTTTTTTGAACATTGCAACTTTTTTAGATGAAATGATTTAAGTTTTTAGATTATATATTACTATTTTTATACCCTGGTTGTAGTATGGAGTAATACTCATAATATAAGATATTATTGTTAAATTTTTTAATAAAATAATTTGTATAACACATAATTTAATCTTGTTATAAGTGTTAATTACTTATATCACATATTAAATTTGTGTGTATATATATATATCGAAAATATGTGGTTGATTTTAAATCAGCCCAATGATTACGATTTGATTTACTTTGATCAAAGACAAATTAAATTTTAAATTTTCAAGATTTAAATTTTCAAAGAGTTAATAGCCTGTAAATACACAACAGCAGAAAACTTATTTTGATTTAAGTCCACCATCTAATTTATTTTCCTACAAATACACCAAATATAAACTATCCCATTTTCATGTCTATCAAAACTTAGTTGCTTTTACTTTCAGACAAAAAAAAGTTGCTTTTTTTTTTTTTCAATCTCCAGTTTTACTATTATGAACACACTAATTTTACAACCAAATCAGTGGCTTTTAAAAGAGAGCTATGGCTGTTGGTCATAAACCCAGTATTGTTTCCACCATATTCAACCTCTAAGCACCCAGAT
The DNA here is from genome assembly GCA_001925005.1 of Drosera capensis. NCBI lineage: Eukaryota > Viridiplantae > Streptophyta > Magnoliopsida > Caryophyllales > Droseraceae > Drosera > Drosera capensis. The sequence continues at coordinate 64,156 of LIEC01011727.1, forward strand.
TCTTCATCATCCCTCATCCGGCCTTAGTTGAAATCCCATATCTACAAGGTAAATATCTCACAATTAGCAACGACGCCATGATCAAGCTCTGTCCCACAAGTTCCAGTAAACATGCCCTAAATAAATTTCAAGACAGTATGTATCAATGAGCCGATAAATTTTTAATGACAAACAAAAAGCGAATTGGATGCCATTTGAGATTGAAACTTTGGATAGACAGAATCATACCGATTCATAGAGCTGGAAGTTGGGTTGGAAGGAATTGAAACGGCTGGAGAAACCACATAATTCTCATTGCCTGCTTATTCGTAAGGTTGTAGAAACCATATAATAAGTGTTGTATCATAAAGTTGAGCGCTCTTCATAAGGCGACAAATCAATTAGAGTAATTACGATTATACATTGATTATATGATAAGTCAACATTTAATCATAAAATATAATAAAAACTTGATTATATACATTCAATAATTTATAATATTAATTATTTAAATCATAATATAAAATCACAAATATATAATATTCATAATAATCACTATATTATCTTTACCATATATATATTGGTTTATTTTAGGACTAGTTTCCGCCTAACATGAAGGGATATCATTGGAAGGGATACCGGATATGTATCCACATCACTGAACCCTGCCGCGAGTGATCCATACTGTCGCCGGACCTCATCACTCCCAAACCCCTTTCTTTCATCT
>LIEC01011728.1:0-91978 GCA_001925005.1 Drosera capensis
GAAATTCAAGCTCTAATATCAATTATAAGGTCCAAGATATAACCTATAGGGAGGGTGAATACGTTAATTCAAATTTTAACAAATTTATATAGCAAATTATATTATTGCAAACCACTGTACTATGCAGGTCCCTCGGGTGGTCTATAGCTAACACTTCAAGGTCTGCTGCAGAGACTTCAATTCTTGTAATTTGCCTCTATTTGGCTGTGAAAGTTGATTTCTAACAGTTTTAAATACACTACAATGAAAGCAAGTAAGAGACACAATATTTATACTGGTTAAGACATTTGTTATCAATTGATAAACAAGAGGTTAGTCGAGTCTTCCCTTGGTGACCAGTGTAGCCCAGCAAAGAGGTGAGTATCAATATCTTCTTGTTTGTAGCGTATAAGATAATTTCTTTTTTATAAGCTAAACAACTTGTACAAAAGATGAAGACTTGCGATCTTTGCATAAATTCAGTAATTCGAACTCTACTGCAAATGGTGTTCTTTTGCAGATTTTTGAACTCTTTTCACTGTGTATTTCACGATTCAGCTCTCTTGAGTAATCTTTGAATGTTGGTTTCTTTGCACTCTTGCCTTTCATCCTTGTTCAACAACCTTACTTCAAATAGCTTCAACGGTTCTCTTTTTTTTATAGGCTAAGGAAATGAACCTTGTAGCATGACATTGTTTTTTATGTTGACACTTTGTCACTCGTGTCCCCCACCATCTTGTTTCTGATGCTGGCAGTTCACTAACTCTAGAATTTGTGCCGTTGCTTCTTTAACTCAAATCTTCGTTTGACTGATTCGAGACCTTTGACCCCACCATCAGCAACATCTCTGTTGCACCCAGCCTGCTGCACCTTAGTCTGCATACTGTATCGTGAGACCTCGTCTGCACCAGTCCTGGCTGCAACCTCGTCTACGTATAGATCTATAGCACGTTGATGCATTCTGTCTTGGTCTTTGTCTGCAAGCTCAATTCTAGATCCTGAAGCCTTTGAAGTTATTTTGTTGCTCTTCAATGTTTTAGTTGTTTAGCCAAAATTCTTTATAGTAGTCTACATCTGGTGGCTCATCTGATCTTCATCATCTGCAGCCTTTTGCTCTCCAGCATCCAACCTAGAGTACAACTATCTACTTGACTTCTATCCTAAACATACTAACTACATTATGACTAGTACATCTTAGTTTTGTTACATCAATTTTCTATACAATTGAAGGGATTGCACATTTCTATCAAAACCAATAGCAGCCAGTCAAAGCTCAAGATGTGGAAAAGGAAGGAAATTAAAAAGTTAAGCTTCTCAATGCAGTAGTGTAAACACTCACATTCACAAACACTAAGCTTCAAAAGCAAGTAGATAAATGGAACGGAAAAACCCTGTGTTTGTAGAAAATGATTAATATGAGTCAAGGTTCACATGATAAAACAGGGCTAGGCTATAATGACTGGTTAAATAATAGTTCACATCTAAAAATAAATGAAAAGTTAGAGTAGACCTCTGCAAACATCTTGCAGAAGGGTAATGCCTCCACTACAAAAAGAATATAGAAGAGCAAAAGCTCTACTACACCAGTTATGCAAAAAAGAAAAACCTCTACTACATAAGGTGTGCAGAAAAGCAAAAGCTCTACTCACAGCCAGCACAACAGAGTAAGGTCTCTTTTACTCAAAGCCAGAGGGTAAAAATCTAGAGTAGACCATCAGCACGAACTGATATAGAGTACCATAAGGTACAGAAGGCCATTATTCCTAGGAAAAGGATCAATGAAAGGCCTTATGAACTTTAGTATGCACCTAACTACTCAGTGTGGAACAATATCTCCAAGACAAAATGAAGATGGACACACTTGAGGCACATCTGCTCATGCCCAAAAAGGAGAAAAGGTGGAAAAACTTAAGTAGACCACCCAAAACTACAAGACCAAAAAATCTACTGTTACACCTATGGCAAGCTTGGCCACAAGTCCTTTGAATGTTGGAATTCTCACAAGAAAATAATTCCACTATGGATTCTAAAGACTAACCTATGAGGAAGCATATGAGTGGGTACCATGTACGAGCTTTCTATGTTTTAATGTAGGAAAAACAAGGAGAATGTGGTATCTTGACAGTGGATGCTCAGGGCATATGACTGGAAACAAAAGCATTCTTAAGGACTACAGAAAGGAGCAGGGACCCATGGTCATCTTTGGTGGAGGAAAAGCAATTACAACTAACGGTTATGGAACCCTTGTTACAGGTTCCTTAATCTTTAGAGATATAGTGTATGTCAAAGACTTGGAACACAACCTGCTATCCATTAGTCAGCTATGTGATAAAAATTATGATGTCTTATTTACTCACAATTCTTTGCAGTAAGAGATAAAATCACACAAGAAGTCAAATTAGTAGTAATCAGAAAAGGAAACATTTATACAATGGATTTTGACTCATCACAGTCAGAACAAGTAATATGTTTTTACACAAAGGATGCTGAAAACACAAACTGGCTATGGCACAAAAGATTATGATAAGAGTGTGTAATCCCTCCAATTGTATAAAAATTCATGTAACAAATTCTGAGATGTATTAGTCATAATGTAGTTAGTGTGTTTATGCTAGAAGTCAAGTAAGTAGTTGTAGTCTAGGTTGGATGCTGGAGAGCAGATGATGAAGATCAGATTACTGAATTTGTTCAAAGATCATGGGTCTTCATCTTTTGTACAACTCGTTTAGCTTGTAAAAAGAAGTTGTCTTGTAAGCTACAAACAAGACGATAGTGATACTCACCTCTTGGCTTGCCTACATTGGTCACCAAGGGAAGACTGGACTAAGCTCTTGTTTATCAATTTGATACAAGTGTCTCAACCAGTATAAACACTGTGTCTCTTACGTGTTTTCATTGTTTGATATTTAGAACCGTAGAAATCATCCTTCACAACCAAACAGAGACAAATTCCAATAATTAAAGTCTCTGTAGTAGACCTTGAAGTGTTAGCTGCGGACTACCCAAGTAGTTTGCACAGAATAGTGCTCTACAAAATTAGAATTCGTTGTAAAAAAAATTTTAAAAGTTGAATTAACCAATTTATCCCCCCCCCCCCTTAGGTTATATCTTGAACCTTACAATTGGTATCAGAGCCTGACTTTTCAGACTTAATAGTTTGTGGAAAGAAAAAGTCATTATCTTATTTGCAAAAAATTTACTAACTGTTTGCTTTTATGAAGATAAAAAATGACACCATCAAAGTTTTCCAAGTGTCCTAACAGTGGAGAGCCTCCATCATGCTCATTCGACAAGTTCAACCATTGGAAACTTAGGATGCTTGCACATCTCAATTCAATAGATGAAAGAATGCAAGACATCTATCTTTGATGGGCCTAATATTCCAATGATGCCAGGTCCAATGGATCCAACGAAAGAAATACAAAGACCAAAGTCTCTTTGGTCGAGAGAAGACTGGGATCTGGAGTTGGTTGATAGAAAAGCTATAAATCAGATATTCAAATCCCTTGATGATAACATGTTTGAGATAGTGGTTCATACAACCACTGCAAAGGAGGGCATGGGAAGCTCTACTGCTAAGGAATGAAGGAAATAAGGAAATAAGGGAGAACAAGAAGGATGTCTTAATTAAACCACTGCAAAGGAGGCATGGGAAGCTCTACTGCTACGGAATGCAGGAACCAACGAAATAAGCGAGAACAAGAAGGATGTCTTAATGCAACAATATGAATTGGTCTCAATGAGATCTGACTACCTTCTATGAAAGGTTCAATGTTCTCATCAACAACCTCAAAACTTTGGGAAAGACTTTCGAAAACAAGGAAGTCAACCTAAACTTTGTGAGATCTCTTGGTGAAATATGAAGCATTAAGACCACAACCATAAGGGAATCCAGAGATCTAATGAAGATGTCCCTAGCTCAACTGTATGGTGTATTGCATACGTACTACCTTGAAGTTGAGCAAAAGAAGCAACTTCATGATGCTAGAAAGAAGACTTTAGCTTTCAAAGCTCAACAGAGAGTTCAAAAATCCATGGCAGAAGAGGAGGCCAGTGATACCTCGTTTGCAAGTGAACAAGATCTGTCTGAAGAACTAGCATTGATAGGAAAGAAGTTCAAGAAGCTATTCAAGAAGAGGAATTTCGAAAAGAACTTTCCCTCAAAAACAAAGAAAGCATAAAAGAAAGTCTGCTACAAATGTGCAGGCGACCAACACAATAATCGTCTACATCTAAGTTTAAGAAGGACCACAACAAGTGTAACCCTGGAAGAAAAGAAAGAGGCAAAGCCTATGCTTTAAAGACATGGAGCGACACAGACTTTGATGATGAAGATACAATATCAAACGCTCAACTATGTCTCATGGCCAAGGACGATGAATAACAGCAGGTATTTGATCTTTCTAATTAAGATGTCACAATAGAAGAATTGAAGGAAGCCCTTCAAGAAACCTCTGGGAACTTTATTTCCCTTCTAAAGTAAAATAAAGATAATCTTAAGTAGATTGTAATTCTTAAAGAAACATGCAAATTAATAGATGAAAAGACTAATAACAGTCTAATCTATGCTCAAGATAAACTGAAAGAAGCAAATGAAGAGGTGAAACTTCTCAATGCAGTAGTGGAAACACTTACTTTGAGAAACACTGAGCTTCAGAAGCAAGTAGATGCTTGGAATGGCAAGACCTTGCGTCTACAAAAATTGCTCAATACAGGTCAATCCTCCCATGATTAAACTAGGTTAGGATATAATGACTGGTTGTATTATAATGCAGACAAGAAAGTCATTACCAAGGAAAGAAAGCAGAGTACTGCAAAAACTGTACAGAAGAGGAAGACCGCAAATGCATCAGATATATAGAAGAGTAATACCTCTACTTCAGTAGGTGTACATAAGAGTAAGGGCTCTGTTGTATAGACCGTGCAAAAGAGAAAAAGCTCCACTGCACAAAAGAACCAAAAAGCAAAAACAGTCTATAGGGGAGATCTTTACTGCAAAGCAACATCTCTACTACTTAAAACCAAAATGGCTGGAGCAAAACACCAGTACATGCTAATAATAAGTTACAAGAGGCAAAGAATCTCTAAAATAGATTCAATAAAAGGCTTTATGTAGCTCAGTATGCATCTGCCTACTCGGCATGGAAAAAGTTCTCCAGAGCAACTTGGAGAAAGCCATACTTAAGTCACGTCTCCTCATGTCAAATGCAACAGACACAATGGAGTAGACCACTAATAATCACAAGACCAAAGGTCTACTGCTTTACCTGTGACAAAATTGGCCACAAGTCCTTTGAATGCTAAAATTCTCATAATAAGATAATTCCAGTGTGGGGTTACAAAAGCTAACCAATGAGGACCCATATAAGTGGGTACCATATACAAGCTCTTTATGTTTTCAATGCAGGAAATACAAAGAGGTATATGGTATCTGGACAGTGGATGCTTAGGACACAGGACAGGGAACAAATCCATCCTCAAAGACTATAGAAAGGAAAAAGGACCTCTTGTCGTATTTGAAGAGGAAAAACAGGTTTTGTACTGGTTTCTTAATCTTTAGAGATGTTGCTTATGTTAAAGGCTTACAACATAACCTATTATCCATTAGTCAATTGTGTGATAAGAATTATGATGTATCATTCACCTATGATACATGTCAAGTAAAGGATAAAGTCACGGTAAGACAAGATGAAACATGTAAAATTACTAGGAATTAGAAAAGGAAACATGAATGCAGTAGACTTTGAAGTCTGTAGCTGTGCAGACCAGTGCAAAGGCTGCAGACCACCCTTTGAAGAAGACAGAGAAGGTCAAGAAAGTGTTAATCAGCAAAGCACAACCAGCCAAGGGAAATAAGAAGAAGACTCGTCTTGCAGACCTCAGATAAGGAGACCATATCAGATCACCGTGCTGCAGGGTCAACATCGATGGAAGTGGAAACACAGTCTGTAGAAGAGCACACTAGACAATCAATTGAGGTTTCATCCTCATGAACCCTGCCACCAAAGGAGCCAGAACTTGTAGCACTTCATGATGCCAATGTGGCACTAAAATATCCGAAGGCTAGTGCATACGAAAACTTCCAAAATCTAATCTTGTAAGCTCAAAGAAGCTATCAAGAGATTAGGAAAGGACCACAAGCTTAGCTGAGACAGGAGCTTAGAACACAATAATACACAAGGAAAGAGATAGAGGCTATTGAAGCCAAACTCAGGATAATGCAGACTAGGTCATCTCAAGCCACCTCTATTGCAAGTGTAGTAATAATCAGGCCTGCTGCAACCGAACCCTTAACAACAACATTTATTCCAATCTCCAGTATTGGAATGGATTTATCTATGATTGAAGAAGATCATTCGACAGCAGCAACAGAGGCTTGGGCCATAATAACAACCACTGAAGTCAGATAGTCTCCAGAAAAGGAGAAGACTGTTAAAGAACTGTAGACTACTCAAGCCATATAGGAAAGAATTGAAAGACACAAGACCATAACCTATGAACTCCTAGGCAAATCATAGCAAGAAGAAATGCTAAAAAAGTTATAAAAGGAAGAAATTATTAAAGAGCTTGTCAGGCAGTACAAACTTCTAATTAAAAGGATATCAAGGACTGCCAGGCCAAACATACACTAAAGGACCCACGGAACCATGCATTCTATTCAGTGGAGCAATGATGTAAAGGACTCAACACTAAAGACAAGAAGACACAAATAATCACAACTACAACACATCGAATTTGTGCATACTACAACACACTAGTAGATGAAAATGTCAGAGCTATAACTCTGGAGATCTATGACTATCTCTCCAGATTAACTATTGGAAGAATAAAGCCATCAGGAGACGATGGTGATGATGATCTACCATACTCAGAAACTCATGAAAACTTGATGAAGTTGCTTAAAAAGAAATTCAAGAGCAAACAAAAGCATGAGAGGCAGCAGCCGAGTCTCCTACAGTTGAGTCATTTGCAAAGGAACCTGTAACAAAGTCTCCTATAGTAGCCTCATCTGAAGAAGGAGTAGCAGTAGAGTCATCTTAAAAAGAAGTAACAACAGAGTCTTCAGCAAAGGAACAAGTAGCTGAATCACCTGCAGCTAAGGGTCAAGCAACTGAATCACCTACAGCTAAGGGCCAAAACTTCCAAATGAAGTAACTACAGTGCAGACTCAGGCATCACTATCTAAGAACACAGCTGAGGCATCATCAACTAAGGATATAGTTGAGGCTGCTCCAGCACACCTCAAAGAAGAATTCACACAAGTTACTATGCTTGATCTTACCCCCATACAAATAGAACAAATAGTCATAGTGGAAGAGAAATCTATAGATACCACAGAGACTACAGTAGATCAAGCTCCCAAGGAGATCACACTCGAAGAAATGAACGAGAAATGGACAAGTGACACACCTCAGAAAGGCCAAAGTCCATTCAACATCATGTTTTAACCATCTTCATCGTTTGGTATGGTGGATTTCCACAAGGATTGTTGTATTATGGCACATCTGACATACAGATGACACCTCAAACGGCATCCAGAGAACTGAAGCAAGCTCTTGAAGAAGTCCAAATAATTTCAGTTTAGGAAAGACCATCATCTACTACAAGAACAACAACAGAGAGGACATCGTCCGCACATCAAGAATCCTGTCCTTCAGAAATCGCAGTAAAGGAAGCGAGCATCAAAGGTAAAGTTAAGTTTCTCCACTGCTCTTTTGTCTCAATTTTGTTTCAAAACAATGTAATTCTGATATAAGATAAGTAGTTAGCTTCTTGTTTTTCTTAGGAGTTTTGTTAGCATCAATTTAGAGAGAGATTGATAGAAATGTGCAATCCCTCCACCTGCATAGAAATTGATGAATAAAACTTAGGAGTATTAGCCATGATGTTGTTAGTGTGCTAGTCTAGAAATTGATGAACAAAACTTGTGTCCCCCAACTGATGCTGTCGGCCAGCTTTCTTAAATTCCCATGTACTATCACAACTAGACCCCAAATATTTTCTTAACTGTCTCCAAACCTTTGATCCAACCATCAGTAACTATCTCTACTATACCCAGTCTACTGCACCTTAGTCTGCATTCTGTACTATGAGACTTCGTCTGCACTAGTCCCTGCTGTAACCTCATCTACACACAGATCTGCTGCACATTGATGTATTCTATGTTGGTCCTCATCTGCAAGCCCAATCCTTCTTCATGAAGCATTTGCTGGTCTTTTATTGCCCATGCATGTCTTAGTTGTTTATCCAAAATCCTCTATAGTAGTCTGTATTTGGTGGTTCACATGATGCTCCTCATTTGGTGGCTCACATGATGCTCCTCATCTACAGTTGTAAACAATAAGTTTACAACTTTTCTAATTACTTAGTTACATTGTTTGGTAAACTAAAATTAACCAAAAGAGCAATAGAGGTGTTTAACCTTACCTTTGGAGCATTTTTCCTTTGTTGTGATGACTCTTGTGTTCTTCTTCTGATCATCTTTTACGCTTGGGAGTTCTTTTTTCAGAATCTCTGTGATGTTGATGTCATCTTCGTTCTTCATAAGATTGCTCCCCCATTGTCCTATGCCCCGAGGTCTGCTCCTTGTGATGCCTCAACCCTTTTGCACACCGTTGTTCTTGTGCCTTTGAAGTCTGTCTTTGCTTTTCTACAAACTGCTTCTCCTCCTGAATTGTAGCTGGTTTTCTTAGTGACGTCGTCTGCTACTCTGCTGTAATCCTTGAGGGCCTTTGCTGATCTTCTACAGATTACTTCTCCCCCTTTTTGTTAGCATTGAGGATAGAAGGTAGAGCTTCAATGGCAGTGCATATGCTTTTGAGTTTAGAGAAGACCTTCTTCTGAACCTCTTGGAGTTATGTTTCCAGCAGTCCTATCCTTGTATCGTTGTTGCAGATGTGCTTAGCGAGTTATTGTTAGGTATTCTGCATAGTAGTGTGAAGCTTCCATAGATCAACCTTGTGTTGGCTTATGAGTCTGTTAAGATTGGATGAGCTGATCTGGTATTGTTATAAATTCGTATATTGGCATGTTGCATTTTATCAATAACCTCTTCGATCAAAATATCGAGTGAAGTATGAAAGTCTTCAATGGTTTTCCTTCTGATGTTTCTTTCTTCGTCGATGTCTTTGGCAATGGGATGCAGATTTTCAAGAAGCTCATTAAAAGTATCTCTGGTCCATGAGTGTATGTCATAGATGTCTTGATCAAGCCTTCGAAGTTTGTAGCCTATGGTTGTTTCTGAAGGAGAGGATTGTATCCTTGCTGTTGGTTGTGTTGGTTGAACGGAGATGACCTGAATATCTTCATCAAATGCCTTCTTTAGATTCTTGATTGCTATTGGTGTCATCTCAACTAGTGTCATCTGAGTTGCCAAGTCCCACTTTGCAGAAGTACTTGTACTTCGAATGGTGGATCTGTTGCAGTTTGTGCCAATGCAAATGAGGATTATAGTGAAAACAGAATGTTTAGTATTTTCTGATCGTTATCTCGAGCGGGAGTGACTCCTATTGTGGTTTGAACATCTGTTGACTGCATTGTTGTTGGCAATTCTGCATCCTTTGATGAAGTTGCCTCAGCTGCAGTGTGAGTTATTTATGCCTTTGCTATAGTTTGGACTAGAATCTCTACTATTTTGTCTTCAGCTGCAAGTAGGTCCTCTATTTGTTCCTCGACCGCAGGTTGTTCGACCACAGTTGGTTTTATTGATTGAACCTCAGCTGCTTGTCCTTCAACTGCAAGTGCGATTACTACTTGCGTCTCTACTACAGATTCTTCTGTTGCATATCCTTCTGTTGGAGACTCAACTGTATCTTTATATGTGGATAGTTTCAATTCAGATCCTTTGTCAACTTCTCATCCTTTAGTAGATGACTTAGTTTCTTCTTCTTCTACATGTTCTTCGACTACAGGTTCCTCAGTTGCTTGTTCCTCAGCTGCTTATTCTACTGCAGAAGACTCTGCTGCATTGATCTCTATTGCTTTTGTCTACTCTTGTATTCCTTCTTCAGTAATCGGATCAATGATTTTGTCATGAGTATCTGGTTATGGCTGATCACCATCATCACCTCATGGTCGTTGTTCTCCATAGGATGGTCTTGAGAGATAGTCATATATCTCTTGAGTTGCAGCTTGGACATGTTTAACTAAGAGCTTATTTAGCTCAGCCTCAACTGCAGGTACGTTCACAAACTCAATTGGTCTGAGTAGAGCGTGTCTGAGTCTGGTAGTCTTCAAGGTGGAGTCCTTGAATTCAAGTGCCCCATTGAACAAAAAATGTGTTACTTTTGGTGTTGTTGACCTGCTAGCCATTTTCTTTTCAAGTTGAGATAGTTGTTGGACTTCTACTTTTGACATCCCATCAGTTTCTCCAATCAAAGCCAGCGATTTGTCTGGATTGATTTTGTATAGGGTCTTTGGTCTTGAAGGAACTAGTTTTGGTCTGGAAGCCCTTGTTTGCCTTCCAGATCTTGTTGGCCTTTTGATTGGCAGTTTATGTTATGTCAGAAACTCCTTAAATATGCCTTCTCTTTCTTCCTACTGTTGTATCTCAGCTTGCTTCTTCTGGCTAAGCAATTAGAGGTTCTAGCCATGAGCAGTTGAGCTCTTTCTTCTATAGCTCGAACAACCTGCAGAACTGTGTCTATGACCTTTTCTAGAGAAGGCCTCACCTCTATTGTCGTTGTAGTTGTCCATGCTTCTGTTGCAGTAGTTGATTAATCTTCTATAATTATAGAAGTATCCATTCCATTGCTTGTGAATGGAATAATTACTATTGTTGTTGGCTTTACTGTAGTAGTTCTGATTGTGAGGGAGGGTGCAATAGCGATACTAGAGATGTCTTGAGCTGATCCAGTCTGCAAGGTTACGAGATTGGCTTCGATTTCCCTTATATCATCCTTTATGTATCCTTCAGCATCAAGCTTTTTCCAGAATGCAGCTCGAGGTCCTTCACTAGTCTCTTGAAAACTTTTTTGAGTTTCCAAGATCAGACTTCGAAGGTTCTCGTCTGCTCCAGCCTTCAAGAACTTTAATGCCACATTGGCATCATGGAGTGTAGCCATTACTGCTACTTTTGGTGGTATTTTTGAGGACGAGGGCTCATCCTTATGCACTTCGGCCGACTATGTCTCTACCTCTATGTGAGTTCAAGGATGGATTTGTTCCCTGTCATGTGTCATGAGCATCCACTGTCTAGATGCCATATGCCATATGCTTCTTTGTCTTTGCTGCAATGAAAAAATAGAGTGCTTGTACATGGTACCCATTAATATGGGTTCTTATTGGTTAGCTTTTGGAACCCACACTTGAATTATCTTCTTGTGAGAATTCCAGCATTCAAAGGACTGTGAGAATTCCAGCATTCAAAGGACTTGTGGCCAATCTTGTCACAGGTAAAACAGTAGACCTTTGGTCTTGTGCTTATTAGTGGTCTGCTATATTACGTTTGTTGTAATTCGCATGAGCAGACTTGACTCGAGTATGGCTATCTCCAAGTTGTTCTGGAGAAGTTATTCCATGCTAAGTAGTTAGGTGCATACTGAGCTTCATAAGGCCTTTTACTAAATCTATTTTTGAGATTCTGGGCCTTCTGCAACTTATGATTAGCTCGTACTGGTGTTTTGCTCTAGCCCTTCTAGGTTTGAGTAGTAGAGATCTTACCTTGGAGTAAAGATCTCTTCTGTAGACTGTTCTTGCTTTTTAGTTCCTTTTGTGCAATGAAGCTTTTGCTCTTTTATACACCTGTGTAGTAGAGGTATTACTCTTCTGCATATTGATGCAGTTGAGGTCTTCCTCTTCTGCACAGTTTTTGCAGTAGTTTGCTTTGCTTCCTTGGTAATGACTTTCTTGTCTGCATTATTATGCAACCAGTCATTATATCCTAACCCAGTTTTATCATGGGAGGATTGATGAGGATTGATATGTATTGAGTAATTTTTGCAGACACAAAGTCTTGCCATTCCAAGCATCTACTTGCTTCTGAAGCTCAATGTTCCTCAAAGTAAGTGTTTCCACTACTACATTGAGAAGTTTGACCTTTTCATTTGCCTCTTTTAGTTCACCTTGAGCCTAGATTAGACAACTATTAGTCTTTTTATCTGTTAAATTGCATTTCTCTTTGAAAATTACAATCTGCTAAAGATTTTCTTTGTTTTCCTTTAAAAGGGAAATAAAGTTCTCATAGGTTTCTTGAACTGCTTCCTTCATTTCCTCTATCGTGGCATCTGAATCAGAAAGATCAAATGCCTACTATTGTTGATCCTCCTTGGCCATGCGGCATTGCTGAGTGTTTGATATTGTATCTTCATCATCAGAGTCTGTGTCACTCCATGTCTTTGCAGCATAGGCTTTGCCTCTTTCTTTTCTTCCACGGTTGCCCTTGTTGTGGTCCTTCTTGAATTTAGGTGCAGACGATTCTTATGTTGGTCGTCTGCACTGTGCAGCAAAGTGCCTTGGTGTGCCACAGTTATGGCAGACTTCCTTTTCTGCTTCCAACATTGTTTGATTTATTTTATTTCCAGGTTCATCCTTCTCTATCTTTATTGATGTGCTCATTGGGGTCTTCATATGACTAGCATTATCTAATCCATACTTTTTGATAGTATTCTTTAAGTATTTAGATTGATTTAAGAAAATTCCACCTTTTAGCTATTGTACTTGCAGTCCTAGGAAATATTTAGTTCTCCCATTAAGCTCATTTGAAATTTAGATTTCATTAGTTCTGCAAAGCTTTCACAAAGCTTATCATTAGTGCAACCAAATATAATATCATCTACATAGATTTGTACTAACAATATGTGTTCCTTATGTTTCTTTAGGAACAGAGTGGTATCAACCTTATCTCTTTCAAATTTATTCTCATAGAGAAAATTTGATAGAGTTTCACACCATGCCCTAGGTTCTTGTTTTAACCCATATAATGCCCTATCTAACATATATACATGATCTGGATGTTCATAATCTTCAAAGCCAGGAGGTTGTTCGACATAAACTTTCTCTTGTAGCTTTCCATTCAGAAATGCACTATTTATATCCATTTGATAGACTTTAAATCCTTGGTATGCTGCATAGGCAAGGAACATTCTTATGGCTTCTAGTCTTGCTACTGGTGCAAAGGTTTCATCAAAATCAATCTCTTCTTCTTGTGAATATCCCTTTGCAACCAATCTAGCCTTATTTCTGATGACTGTATCATTTTCATCAGACTTTTTTCTAAACACCCATTTGCATCCTACAACTGGATAGTTTTTTGGGTCTTGGTGTGAGATACCATACCCCATTTCTTTTGAACTCATTTAGTTCTTCTTGCATTGCATCCACCGAGTTTGGATCATTTAGAGCTTTATTTATTACCTTAGGTTCTATTTCAGATATGAAACAGCTGGCCAGGCATTCTGCATTTGTTGCTCTCCTGGTATGCACAGTTGCATTCTTATCTCCTATAATATCATCCTGTGTGTGTGCATTAATCCATCTTGCTTTATCTTGTTCATTTGATTCTACTTGTTGTTGAGATATTTCTTCTTCTTCTACCGTAGTATCATTTCTTGCAAACTATTTTTCCTTGTCTGCAGTATTGATGATCTCTTCTTCAGCCTGTTCATTGCATGCACATTCTTCATCAAATGCATTTGCATCTCTTAGGAATGTTTCTTTTTCATCAAATGATATATGAAATGACTCCTCAACAATCTGTGTTTTCCTATTGTACACCCTAAATGCCTTACTGTTTGTTGAGTATCCTAAGAAGGTTACCTCATCTGCCTTAGGATCAAATTTTTGTAAATAGTTTTTATCATTGTTGTGTATATAGCACATGCATCCAAAGACATGAAAATATTTAACACTTGGGGTTTTTCCTTTCCACAATTCATATGAGGTTTTCTTATAAAGCTTGTGAATTGTGCACCTATTTTGAATGTAGCAAACTGTGTTTACTACTTCGGCCCAGAAGCTTTTAGATAGGTTTGCATCCGCAAGCATTGTTCTAGTTGCCTCTATGAGTGTCCTATTCTTTCTCTCAACCACATCATTTTGTTGGGGTGTTCTAGGTGCTGAGAAGTTATACTTAATTCCATGATCATTACAGTAGATATCTATTCCTGTCTGATCAAACTCAGTACCATGATCACTTGTAATTGTGATTACTTCTATTCCTTTTTTTTCATTTTGGATTTGTCTAAGGAACCTTGTCAGCAGACTACATGTTTCACTCTTTTTATGTAAGAATATTACCCAAGTATACCTGGAGTAATCATCTACTATAACTAGAGTATATTTTTTTCTGTTTAAGCTTTTTATCTCAACTGGACCAAAGAGGTCAATATGCAGTAGTTCAAGAGTCCTAATTGATTCTGAAGAGTTTAAAGGTTTAAAGCTTGTCCTAGTCTGCTTTCCTTCCTGACATGGTCTGCATAACTTATCCTTCTTGAATTTTATTTGTGGGAGTCCTCTTACTAGGTTTTCTGAGGATAATCTTGCTATGGTTTTGAAGTTCAAATGAGCTAGCTTCTTGTGCCATAACCAATTTGTGTCTTCAACTTCTTTAGTATAGAAACAAGTAATCTGTTCTGACTCTGAGGAGTCGAAGTCTACTCCATATATATTTCCTTTTCTAATTCCTAGTAATTTGACTTCTTGTGTGATTTTATTTATTACTTGACATATATTGTGAGTAAATGACACATCATAGTTCTTATCACAATAACTGACTAATGGATAGCAGGTTATGTTCTAAAGGTTATGTTATCACATAATATCTCTAAGGATTAAAGAACCTGTACCAAGGGTTTCATAATCTTTAGTTGTACCTGCCTTTTCTCCTCCAAATATGACAAGAGGTCCTTGTTCTTTTCTGAAATCTTTAAGGTTTGATTTATCTCAAGTCATATGTCCTGAGCATCCACTGTCCAAGTACCATATCCCTTTTTTCTTTTCCTGTAATGAAAACATGAAGAACTTTATACATGGTACCCACTTATCTGGGTCCTTATTGGTTAGCTTTTGGAACCCACACTTGAACTATCTTCTTATGTGAGTTCGAGCATTCAACCAATTTGTGGCCAAGTTTGCCACAGGTAAAGTAGTAGACCTTTGGTCTCGTGCTTTTCACTGGTCTGCCCCATTTGGTTTGCTGCTCTTGACATGAGCATATGTGTCTCGAGTATGGTTTTCTCCATGTTGATCTCAAGGAGTTATTCCATACTGAGTTGTTGGGTGTATGTTGAGCTTCATGGGGTCCTTCTCTAAATTGCATTTGAGAGTTTCTTACTCTCTTCTTATTATACATATATACAGGTAGTCTGCTCCAGTTCCTTTGAGGCTGAACAGCAGAGATCTTACTTTGCATTACAGATCTCTTGAGAATATTGTTCTTTTTCAGAAGTGTTGGTGTAGCTGAGTTATTCCTATTCTGTAGGGTTTGTGCAGTAGAGTATTGACTCTTATGCACATGTTTTGTAGTATAGGCTTTCTTCGTCTGCTCCTCTACTGCAGTAGATATTTTTTTTTCTGCAGGACTTTTGTAGTGGTCTCCTCATCTTTCTTGGTGATTACCTTTTTATCCTTATTATTATTCAACCAATCATTGTATCCTATCCCAGTTTTATCATGGGAGAATTGACCTACATTGATTAGTTTTTATAGATCTAGGGTCTTGCCATTCCAAGCATCTATCTGATTTTGAAGCTCAGTGTTTCTCATAGTAAGTGTTTCCATTACTGCATTGAGAATCTTCACTTTTTCATCTGCTTCTTTCATATTATCTTGAGCATTGATTAGACTATTTTTAGTTTCTTCATTTCAATTGCATTTCTCCTTGAGAGTTGCAATTTGCTTAAGATTTTCCTTATTTTCTTTTAGAAGAGAAATAAAGCTTTCAGAGGTTTCTTGAAGTGCTTCCTTCAATTCCACTGTAGTAGCTTCTGAGTCAGAAAGAACAAATACCTGTTTTTGTTCTTCTTCTTTTGCCATGAGGCATAGCTGAGCATTTGACATAATATCTTCATCATCAGACTCTGTGTCGCTCCATGTCTTTGCTGCATATGCCTTGCGTCTTTCCTTCTTCCCAGGGGTGACTTTGTTGTGGTTCTTTTTAAACCTTGGCGCAGAGAGTCTTGAGTTGGTGGTCTTCACTGAGCAGCAAAGTGTCCTGGTTTGCTACAGTTGTAGCAGATTTCCTTGTCTGCATCTTTGGTTTTTGTTGGAAAGTTTTTTTTTGAAGGTTCTCTTTTTGAATATCTTCTTGAACTTCTTCCCCATCAGTGCCAGTTCCTCTGATAGATCTTCTTCACTTGCAGATGAGGTATCACTGTTCTCCTTTTCTGCCATGGATTTCAAAACTCTCTCTTAAACTTTGAAAGCTAAGGTTTTCTTTCTTGCATTATCAATTTGCTTCTTCTGTTCAACTTCAAGATTGTAAGTATGCAGAACACCATAAGGAGTAGCTAGGGACATCTTCGTTAGATCTCTGGATTCTCTTATTGCAGTTGTCTTTGTGTTCCAGATCTCACCAAGAGATCTTACAAACTTCAGATTGACTTCCTTATTTTCGAAAGTCTTTCCCAAGGTTTTGAGATTGTTGATGAGAATGTTGAATCTTTCAAAGAAGGTTATCAGATCTTCATAAGACCTCATTGAGACCAACTCGTATTGTTATATCAATACATCCTTCTTATTCTCCCTGATCTCATTAGTTCCTTCGTTTCTTAGCACTAGATGCTTCATTTGCTATCTTGGTATGAACTACAATTTCAAACATGTTATGATCTATGGATTTGAAGATTTGATTTAGAGCTTTTCTCCCAACCATCTCTCGATCCCAGTCTTCTCTGGTCCAGAGGGATTTTGGCCGTTGTACTTCTCTTGATGAGTCCTTTGGATCTGGCATCATTGGAACATTTGGTCCATCCAGGACAATATCTTGCATCCTCTCATCAATCGAGTTGAGATGTGCAAGGATTCTCGGCTTCCAATGGTTGAACTTGCTTCTCCACTGTTAGGACATTTAGGAAACCTCGGTGGTGCCATTGTTGATGATAATCTTCACACAGGCAAACTGTTAGTAACTTGTTTGCAAGTATAATATGTGACCTTTTCTTTCCAATAACCGTTAAGTCTGGAAAGTCAGGCTCTGATAATAATTGTAGGGTTTGAGTTTCAACCTAGAGGGGGGGTGAATATAGTTTGTACAAGACTTTAGTGGTCTTTTTTTGCGAAATAATGATATTGTGCAGACTAGTATTGTGTGCAGACTAATCAAGTAGTCTACAAATGATACTATCTGATCTGCACTCGAGATTTGCAACTCCTTGAGTCTTAATCTTATTTTCGGTTGTGATAATTTATTAGAAGCAATTCTAAGTATCAGTATAATGAAAGCAGCAAATGAACACAATATTTATACTGGTTCAGACACTCGATATCAAATGATGATCGAGAGCTTAGTCCAGTCTTCCCTTGGTGACTAGTGTAGTCAACCCAAGAGATGAGTATCACTATCTTCTTGTTTTTGTTACAAGAGACTTTCCTTTTACAAGTTATCTAATTTGTATGAAAGACAAAGAACCTAGAAGCTTTGCACAGATCCGAACTTTGGACTCTGCTGCAAGATTTTGTTCTTCTGTAGACTAGTGAAACTTTCGATTGTATCTTCACAACTTGGCTTTCTTGAGTAATCTTTGAGTTGCTAGATTGCTTTGCACTCTTTGTTTTTCAATCCACGTTCAACAGCTTTACTCAATAAGCCTCATCGGTTCCTTTTTAAAGGTTCAAGGAACGAACCCTTCTAGACAATGCACATTCCTAACAGTCCACTCATGTCCTCCACCATCTCGTTCTTGATGCTGGCAGTCCACTACCATAAAATCCGTGCCGTTACTACTTTAACTCAAATCCTCGCTTGGCTGACTTCATACCTCTGACCCTACCTTGGCAATCACCTCTACTGCAGTCCAGTCTGCTGCAACTTCGGGTCTACACAGTCTCTGTCACAACCTAGTCTGCATCCCATACTGCAACCCTAGTCTGCACCCAGTCTCTGTTGCAACCCTTGTCTGTACTCACATCTGAATCAGTTTATCCCTTGCAATGTTGGTCCTCGTCTGCAAGCTCAGTCCTTGATCCTGAAGCCTTTGAGTTGCTTTGTTGCTTATTAATACACTTGTTGTTTATCCAGAGTCTTCTGTAGTAGTCTTAGTCTTCATCTGGTGGCTTGCACGATCTTCATACATTTACAACCGTCTCCTCACTGGCATCTGACTTAGACTACAACTACCTACTTGACTTCTAGCATAAACACACTAAACTACATTATAACTAATACATCTAAGTTTTGTTACATCAATTTCTATACAAATGGAGAGATTGCATATTCCTATCAGTAAGGTTCCTTGGGTCTTGTTGATCTACTGACCTCCTTCTTATGAAGTTCAACCATTTGATGCATTTGGATTGATCTGGTTCTAGTTATGTCGCCAGTCAATATCTGGGATTGGTCTGGATTGATATGGTATAATGTTTTGGGTCCTTGGGGAATTAACATTGGTCTTTTGCAAACCGTGTTATTCTTCTTGATTTGGTTGTCCTTGCAGATATTGTTGGTGTTGGTGTTGGTGTTGGTCTCTTGATTGGTAGATTATGTTGTGATACAAACTCTTGAATCAACTTGTGGCTTTGGGCCTTCTTCTACATCTTCGCTTGTTTCCTTTCTGCAAGTAGTTGAGTGTCTTTGATTTTCTACTATAGTCTCGACTGCCTTGACCGTCTGCATCACTGTCTCAATGATCTTCTCAGGAGAAGGCTTTTCCTGAATCGTGGATGTTGTCGTTGTCCATTCGGCAGTTGCAGTGGTTTGTTGGTCATCTGCAATTGTAGAAGTTTTCATTCCACTGCTTTAGAATGGAACAATTGTTGTTGTTGTTGTTGGCTCTACTGCAAGAGGTCTGATAGTGAGAGTGGGTGCAGTAGAGATAACTGAGGTTGCTTCCGTCTGCAGGGCTGACATCTTGGCCTATATTTCCCTCATTTCGTCGTGGGTATAGGCTTCTGCAGCGAGCCTTTGTCTAAACTCAGCTCGAGGACCTTCTCTTATCTCCTGAAAGCTTACATGGGCTTCCAAGATCAAGTTCTTCAGATTTTCATCTGCTCCTGTCTTCATTAATTGAATAGCCACAATTGCATCATGAAGAGTGGCAATTTCATGTACTTTTGGTGAGATTCTTGACGAAGATGGCTCAGTTATTTGCCCGATTTGCACTATTGTAGACTATTCAATAGCTTCCTCAGTCTACACGATTACAGACTGTGTTTCCTATTCCTCCATGGTGATTGATTTTGCAACCAATTTATCTAATTCAGATTCTTCGTCGGAGGTGTACAGAATGATTCTCCTCTTTGTTACTCTTGGTATCTTTAATTTTTGTTGGGCTAGGATCTTCTACAGATTCAGTTTCTTGGTTTCTTTAATTTTTGTTACAGATCGGGTCTGCACTACAGTAGTATGCACTACTACAGTCGTCTTCTTGGCCTTTCGTCTTATCTGTACTTCTGCAGGCTTTTGTGGATGGTCTACAAGCTTAATTAAGGTCTGCACTGCTGCAGTCTTCTTTGTGAGTCCTAGAGGCACCTTGCCTATCTTCTCGACGTTAATTTGTTTGGGCTGGTTCCATGGCCTTCATTTCTTCTCGGTAAGCTTCAACTTCTGTTTGAGAAGGATGCTGATTCTCCTTCCAAATAGAGGTTGTCTGGATTTTACTGATCTGGCAAGTGGATACAAGAGTAAACTGGCCCAGTTGACTCTTGTTTTGTGAAAATTGCACACATGATCTCCTGATGATTAGTGGTAATCTGGTCCGTGCCAAAATCTCTAGAGAGAATGACCTTTTTTCACAATGTCAGCCAGTAACTTGTGCTCCTTTGATAAGAATTTCTTCATTGTTCTTATCCCTTTATTCCATCTTTCCTGCTGAGCATTGCTTGCCTTCCCAGTTTGACAACTTCTAGTGGAATGACACTTGAATTAGCTGCAGGTTGTCTGTAACTTATCCCCTTTTGATGAAGTCCAGAACTTCATCATCAAATATACTGCTTGTTCGTTCACATAGAGACCTGAGTCCAGCCTCTTCGATCAGGTCAGCTATGTCTTTAACCTCTTCTTGCTAGTTGCGAATTGTATTCAAATCAAACACTACGCCTATTTGAAGTTCAATCCTTTTTGTTGGATTCCTCTGAGATTCTTGGATTTATGGCTTTTCTTTGATGAACTTGATGGTGTGTTGGCCGTTTTGAAAGTAATTAGAGAGAATTATAGTGTTTTCGAAATAGAATTTTGAAGAATTTTTCAAGGAGTTAGGGTTTCGATATCGTGCAATAGAGTGCTCAAGAGTCTAGAGAGAGAGAGTTTGAGCGTTTGTTAGAGAGAGAGAGAGAGAGTGATTAGAGAGAAAAATGATTTTCTAATTGAAAATATACAGTTTTTATACTCGTTTGAAAAATATGACCGTTATGAGTGCTTTTTCTAGCCGTTATGCAGTGAAAGTTATCATTTGACCGTTATGCGTTGTTTTAGGAAAACAGTTATTTAACGTTTAAAAACGGATTTAGTTTCCTAAAATGGATGCACTCAACTTATTGACTAAGCAGTAGAGTAATATTACTAGTCTGCATTTTTCTCAAATGATGTTAGTATGCTTTCTACACATGGAGTAGAGCAATAAAGAATTTTGGCCAGTTTTATTGTTTTAAATCAAGTATACCCAATTCTCCACGATATTAAATAAACTTGTTTTCATCAAGAGGTTTTTGTAAAAATGTCTGCAACTTGTTTTTTTGTTGATATGTATTCCAATTTAAATGACCTTTTTGCACATGATCTCTAATAAAATGATATCTCACATCAATGTGCTTGGTTCTTGAATGAAACACTGGATTTTTTAAAATAGCCATTGCAGACATGTTGTCACAAAATATAGAGGTTTTAGAGTGTATTATACCGTAATATGCAAGTTGTGACCTCATCCATGGTATTTATGTAGCACAGCTTCCAGCAGCACTATATTCGACTTCTGCAATAGAGGTAGACACAGTAGTCTACTTCTTGCTGTGTCATGATAATAACCTTGCTCCAATGAATTGACATGATCCACTTGTGCTCTTCCTGTCAACTGTATATCCTGTAAAATATGGATCTGAAAAACCTATTAATGTAAAATCTGATTCCCTAGGATGCCATACACCAAGATTTGGAGTTCCTTTGAGATATCTTAGGATTCTCTTTACTGTAGTGTAATGGGATTCCTTAGGATTAGATTGATATCTTGCACAGACACATACTGCATACTGAATGTCTAGTCTCCTTGCAGTAAGCTATAATAATGACCCTATTATTCCTCTATACATTGTTTGATTTATTTTCTTTCCAGGTTCATCCTTTTCTATCTTAATTGATGTGCTCATGGGGTTTTTATATGACTAGCACTATCTAATCCATACTTTTTAATTGTGTTCTTTAAATACTTGGATTGATTTAAGAAAATTCCACTCTTTAGTTGTTGTACGTGCAGTCCTATGAAATATTTTAGTTCCCCCATTAAGCTCATTTGAAATTTGGATTTCATTAGTTCTACAAATCTTTCACAAAGCTTATCATTAGTGCGGCCAAATATAATATCATCAACATAGATTTGCACTAACAATATGTGTTCTTTATGCTTCTTTAAGAAAAGAGTGGTATCTACCTTACCTTTTTCAAATTTATTTTCAAAAAGAAAGGTTGAGAGAATTTCATATCATGTCCCAGGTGCTTGCTTTAGCGTATATAATGCCTAATCTAGCCTATGTACATGATATGGATATTCATACTCCTCAAAGCCAGGAGGTTGTTCAACATAAACTTTCTCTTGTAGCTTTCCATTGAGGAATGTACTTTTTACATCTATTTGATAGGCTTTAAATCCTTGGTATGCTGCATAGGCAAATAACATTCTTATGGCTTCTAATCTTGCTACAGGAACAAAGGTTTCATCAAAGTCAATTTCTTCCTCGTGTGAGTATCCCTTAGCAACTAATCTAGCCTTGTTTCAGATAACTGTTCCATTTTCATCAGATTTGTTTCTAAACACCCATTTGCATCCTATAACTCTATCCATACCTTATTTCTGTCAAACTCATTTAGATCTTCTTGCATTGCACCCACCCAATTTGAATCATTTAGAGCTTTATTATTTTTTATCTTAGGTTCTATTTCAGATATGAAACAGGTAGACAGACATTCAGCATTTGTTGCCTTTCTAGTCTGCACAGATGCATTCTTATCTCCTATTATGTCATCCTGTTTATGCACCTTAATCCATCTTTCTTTGTCTTGTTCATTAGATTCCAATTGTTGTTGAGTTGTTCTTCTGCCTCTGTTGCAGTGTCATTATGTGTAGACGACTCTTCCTTGACTGCAGTATTAATGACTTCTTCTGTAGCCTGTTCATTGCATGCACATTCCTCACCAAATACATTTGTATCCCTTATGAATGTTTCTTTTTCATCAAACGATACATGAACTGACTCCTCAACAGTCTGTTTTCTTTTATTGTATCCTCTAAATGCTTTACTGTCTGTTCAGAATCCTAAGAAGATTGCCTCATCTGCCTTAGGATTAAATTTCTGTAAATAGTTTTTATCATTGTTGTGTATATAGCAAATGAATCCTAAGGCATGAAAGTATTTAACACTTGGTGTCTTTTCTTTCCACAATTCATAGCGGGTTTTCTTATAAAACCTTGTGAATTGTGCATCTATTTTGAGTGTAGAAAGCTGTGTTAACTGATTCTGCCCAGAAGCGTTTAGATAAATTTGCATCAGAAAGCATTGTTCTAGTTGTCTCTATGAGTGTTCTATTCTTTCTCTCAGTCACACCATTTTGTTGGGGTGTTCTTGGTGCTGAGAAGTTATGTTTAATTCCATTATCATTGCAGTAGATATCTATTCCTGTCTGATCAAATTCAGTACCATGATCACTTTTAATTGTGATTACTTTTTCCTTTTTCATTTTGGATCTGTCTAAGGAACCTTGTTAGCAAACTACATGTTTCACTATTTTTATGTAAGAATATTACCCAAGTATATCTGGAATAATCATCAACTATAACTAGAGTGTACCCTTTTCTGCTTAAGCTTTCCATCTCAATTGGACCAAAGAGATCCATATGTAATAGTTCAAGAATCCTAATTCATTCTGAGGAGTTTAAGGATTTAAAGCTTGTTCTAGTCTGATTTTATTCTTGACATGGTCTGCATAGTTTATCCTTTTTAAATTTTATTTAAGGGAGTCCTCTTACTTGGCTTTCTGAGGATAATCTTGCTATAGTTTTGAAGTTAAGATTAGCTAATCTATTATGCCATAGCCAGTTTGTATCTTTAGCTTCTTTAGCGTAAAATCAAGTTATTTGTTCAACTTCTTTTGTACCATAGCGATGTTCTTTTTCTGCCGGACTTTTGCATTGGTCTATTCAACTTCCTTGGTAGTAACCTTTTTATCTGCATTGTTGTTCAACCAGTCATTGTATCCCAACCCAGTTTTATCATGGGAGGATTGACCTGCGTTGATAAGTTTTTGCAGATCTAAGGTCTTGCCATTCCAGGCATCTACCTGCTTTTGAAGCTCAGTGTTTCTCAATGTAAGTGTTTCCACTACTGCATTGAGAAGTTTCACTTTTTCATTTGCTTCCTTCAGATTATCTTGAGCATTGATGAGACTATTATTAGTCTCTTCATTAAAATTGCATTTCTCTTTGAGAATTGCAATTTGCTTAAGATTTTCTTTATTTTCCTTTAAAAAAGAAATAAAGCTTTCAGAGTTTCTTGAAGTGCTTCCTTCAAATCCTCTGTAGTGGCCTCTGAGTCAGAGAGATTAAATACCCTCTTGTGTTCTTCTTCTTTGGCAATGAGACATAGCTGAGCATTTGACATGATATCTTCATCATCAGAGTCTGTGTTGCTCCATGTCTTTGCTGCATAAGCCTTGCCTCTTTCCTTTCTCCTAGAGGTGACTTTGTTGTGGTCCTTCTTGAACTTTAATGCAGACGAGTCTTGGATTGGTCGTCTGGATTAAGCAGCAAAGTGTCCTAGTTTGCCACAGTTGTAGCAGACTTCCTTTTCTACCACTTTGGTTTTTGAGGGAACGATCTTTTTGAAGTTTCTCTTTTTGAATAGCTTCTTGAACTTCTTTCCCATTAAGGCTAGTTGTTCTTATAGATCTTATTCACTTGTAGATGAGGTATCATTGTTCTCCTCTTCTGCCATGGATTTCAAAACTCTCTCTTGAACTTTGAAAGGCAAGGTTTTCTTTCTTGCATCATCACTCTCAACTCTGCTGCAAGACTTGTTCTTCTGCAGACTAGTGACACTTTCAACTGTATCTTCACGATTTGGCTTTCTTGAGTAACCTCTGAATGTCTAGATTGCTTTTCACTCTTTGGCTTTCAATCCTTGTTTTTCAGCACTACTCAACAAGCCTCATCGGTTCCCTTTTAAAGGCTCAAGCAACGAACCTAAGCAGACAACACACTATTCCTGGAATGACACTTTGCCACTAGTGTTCCCCACCATCTCGTTCCTGATGCTGGAAGTCCACTATCCCTAGAATTTGTCTCATTGCTACTTTAACTCAAATCTTCACTTGACTAACTTCAAACCTCTGACCCCACCCTAGTAATCATCTCTTCTGCACTCCAGTCTTCTTTAACTTCTAGTCTGCACCCAGTTTCTGTTACAACCCTAATCTACATCCCATACTACAACCCTAGTCTGTACCCAATCTCTGTTGCAACCCCTGTCTACACTCACGATTTGACTCCCTTCATGCCTTGTCATGTTGGTCCTCATTTGCAAGCTCAGCCCTTTATCCTGAAGCCTTTGAGTTCTTTCGTTGCTTATCAATGCAATAGTTATACATCTAAAATCCTCTGTAGAAGTCTGCATCTGGTGGTTTGCACGATTCCTATACATCTGCAACCGTCTGCTCACTGGAATCTAACCTAGACTACAACTATCTACATGACTTCTAGTTTAAACACACTAACTACATTATAACTAATACACCTAAGTTTTGTTACATCCATTTCTATACAAATGGAGGGATTATAAATTCCTATCACACGATCTTTGTACAAATTCAGTAATCTGAACTCTGCTGTAATGGTGTTTTTCTTCAGACTAGTAAACTCTCTTTACTCTGAATTTCACGATTTAGCTCTCTTGAGTAATCTTTGAATGTTGATTGCTTTGCACTCTTGCCAGTCAATCCTTATTTAACAACCTTAATGAAAGAGCTTCACCGGTTTCCTCTTATAGGCTCAGGAAACAAACCTATGAGCATGACACTATTTTTGATGTTGGCACGTGCCACTCGTGTCCCCCACCATCTTGTTATTCATCAAAAGTTCTCTGTAGAAGTCCGCATCTGGTGGTCTACACGATGGATATACATCCGCAAACCTTCTGCTCACTGGCATCTAACCTAGACTACAACTAGCTACTTGACTTCAAACCTAAACACACTAACTACATTATATCTAATAAACCTAAGTTTTGTTACATCCATTTCTATACAAATAGAGTGATTATACATTCCTATCACACGATATTTGTACAAATTCAGTAATCTAAACTCTGCTATAAATGGTGTTCTTTTGCAGACTAGTAAACTCTCTTTACTGTGAATTTCACGATTTAGCTCTCTTGAGTAATCTTTGAATCTTGATTGCTTTGCGCTCTTGCCTGTCAATCCTTATTTGTAGTAAAGAGGGTTCACTAGTATGCAGAAGGACAGTATTTGTAGCAGAGTTCAGGATACTGAATTTGTGCAAAGATCGTGGGTCTTCATGTTTTGTACAAGTTAGTTAGCTTGTAAAAAGTAGTTCTCTCTGAATACTCGAGACATATATGTTCATGTCAAATACAGCAGACACAATGGAGCAGACCACTAATAAGCACAAGACCAAAGGTCTACTGCTTTACCTGTGACAATCTTGGCCACAAGTTCTTTGAATGCTGGAATTCACACAAGAAGATAATTCAAGTGTAGGTTCCAAAAGCTTACCAATGAAGACCCATATAAGTGGGTACCATGTACAAGCTCTCTATTTTTTCAATGGAGAAAAGATAAAGAGGTGTATGATATCTGGACAGTGGATGCTCAAGACACATGATAGGGAACAAATCCATTCTTAAATATTTCAAAAAGGAACAAGGACCTCTTGTTATATTTGGAGGAGGAGAAATAGGTATAACTAATGGTTATAGAACCCCTCGTATAGGTTCCTCAATCTTTAGAGATATTGCTTATGTTAAAGGCTTAGAACATAGCCTACTATCCAATAGTCAATTGTGTGAGAAGAATTATGATGTATCATTCACTTATGACACATGTCAAGTAAAGGAATTAGAAAATGAAACATGTATGCAGTAGACTTTGACTGATCACAGTCAAATCAAATAATATATTTCTATACAAAAGAAGCTGAGGACACAACTATGGCACAAATGATTAGCTCATCTCAACGTTAAAACTATGGCCAGATTATCCTTAGAAAACCTAATAAGAGGACTTCCCTATCATGTGTCCTCTAAACTCTTTAGAATCAACTAGAATTCTTGAATTGTTACATATGGATCTCTTTGGTCCAGTTGAGGTAGAAAACTTAAATAGAAAGTAGTAAATGATTACTCCAGATACACTTGGATAATGTTCTTACATAAAAAAAAAAGTGAAACTTGCAATCTGCTGACTATGTTTCTTAGACAAATTCAAAATGAAAAAGGCGTAGAAGTAATCACAATCAAAAGTGATCATGACACTGAATTTAATCAAACAGGAGTAGATGTCTACTGCAATGATCATGGAATTAAGCATAACTTCTCAGAACCTAGAACACCTCAATAAAAAGATTTATCTAAAAACTAGGACAATGCTTTCTTATGCAACTAGGACAATGCTTTATTATGGTTCAGAGGAAAAATAGAACACTCATAGAGACAACTAGGACAATGCTTTCTTATGCAAACTTATCTAAAAAATTCTGGGCAGAAGCAGTTAATACAGATTGCTATACTCAGAATAGATGCATAATTCACAAGCTATATAAAAAGACTCCCTATGAATTGTGGAAAGTAAAGACACCAAGTGTCAAATACTTTCATGCTTTTGGATGTATATGTTATATACACAATATACACAATAATGATAAAAGCTATCTGCAGAAATTTGATCCTAAGAGAGATGAGGGAACCTTCTTAGGGTATTCTAGAAATAGAAAAGCCATTAGAGTGTAAAATAAAAGAACACAAACAGTTGAGGAATTAGTTCATGTGTCATTTGATGAATCAGAAACATTCATAAGAGATGCAAATGTATTTGATGAGCAATGTGTATTTAATGAACACGCTACAAAAGAGGTCATTGAAACTACAGACAAGGAAGAGTCGTCTGCACACAATGACAATGCAGCAGAGACTGAAGAATAGACTCAAGGACAACAGAAACTAATCAACAAGATAAAAGAAGATGGATCAAGGCACATACACATGATGACATCATAGGACATAAGGATGCACCTGTGCAGACTAGAAGGGCAACAAATGGAGAATGCTTGTCTACATGCTTTATATCAAAAATAGAACCTGTAGGATTCGAGTTACAACCTAGAGGGGGGAGGGGGTGAATAGATTGTAATAAGACTTTAAGGGTCTTTTTGTAAGGAATAACAATTTTATGCAAACTAGCACGTATGCAGACTGCTCAGGTAGTCTGCAGACGAGGCTGTCTCGTCTCATCTCCACTTGAGATTTATGACTCTTTGAGTCTTTATCTCTATTTCGACTGTAATGTCTTATTAGAAGCAGTTCTAATATCAATATAATGAAACCAGTAAATTGACACAAAGTTTATACTCGTTCAGACACTCGATATCAAATGATAATCGAGAGCTTAGTCCAATCTTTCCTTGGTGACCAATGTAGTCAAGTCAAGAAGTAAGTATCACTATCTCCTTGTTTTCAGCTTAAAAGTAACTTCCTTTTTACAAGTTCTCTAACTTGTATGAAGGACAAAGTACCTAGATCTTTGCACAGCTCTGAGTCTTGAGCTCTACTGCAAAACTTGTTCTTGTGCAGATGAGTGATACTTCTTGCTGTTTTTCACGACTTTGCTTTCTTAAGTAATCTCTTGAATCTTATCGATTGCTTTGCACTCTCTTGTACTTTTTAATCTCTGATCAACAGCTCTCAAGCAAGCCTTCACCGGTTCCTTTTTTGTACGCTTAGGGAATAAACCTTTGTAGACAACTCACTGTTCCTGGAGGGACACTCTTCCACTAGTGTTTCTCACCATCTCGTTTCCAACGCTGGCATTCCACTATCTCCAGGTTTTGTGCCGTTGCTACTTTAACTTGAATCTTGACTCAACTAACTTCAAACCTCTGACCCCACACTAGCAATTATCTCTACTGCAATCCACTCTACTGCAATATCTCGTCTGCACACAGTCTCTGCTAGAATCCTCATCTGTACATATTCTCTGTTGCAATCCTCATCTGCACATATTCTGATTTAGTTTATAGCTTGCCATGTTGCTTGTCAGTGTACTAGTTGTTCATCCAAAGTCCTTGTAGTAGTCTGCATCTGGTGGTCTGTACTATGCCTCTGCATCTGCAACCATCTGCACTCTTGCATCTAACCTAGACTGCAATAACCTACATGACATCTTTCCTGAACAACCTAACTATATAGAATTGATATATTTAAGTTTTGTTACATAAATTTCTATACAGCTGGAGGTACTACAGATTCCTATCAATCTCCCCCTAAATTGATGCTAACAAAAACTTCTATGTAAAACAACAAGCTTTCTAGTTTCATACAGATTTTGTACATTTTTGAATTTAAATTTCACCTTTTTGTCTTAGACAACATAAGTAACAGAAAATGAGATTTGGACTAAGAACATTTTTAGTCTTACCTTTGATGCTCTTTTCCTCGTCTACGCTGATATCGCCTTTCCTCCTCGGATTCCCTGCTGCGTTTCCTATGTCTGTCTTCTTCGTGATATCTTGGTCTTTTAGGATCCCTTCCTTGTTCTTCAAATATTTTCTCCTTCTCCTAGAGGGGTATTGATGTTGGTCGTCTCCATGAGACTTCTGCTGCTGCTCTGCAGATGGTTTTGCATGAGGCCTCAGCTGCTGCTCTTTAGATGGTTTCTCCCCCTTTTTGTTAGCATTCAAGGTGGAGTTGAGGGTTTCAAGAGCATGTCTGAATCCCTTTAGTTCAGAGAAAATATTTCTCTCGATAACTTGTAACTTTGTCTCAAGAAGTCCAAACTCGATGTCATTGATTCGCATATGCTCATCAATGTTCTTTTTAGTCGTCTGCATGGTTTCATTGAGCTTGAGAAGTGCTGCAGACTACTGCTTTTTGAATCGAGGAAGTTGGAGATGTTTGTTCTATTAGTCTGAAGGTGCATTAACTTGGTCTCCTTTCGTTGATTGGTAACTTCAGCAGAGAGAATGGTTAGCTGTGTTCCAAAATTGGCAAAGGTGGTTCTGCGAGTCTCTTTTTCTTCCTCCAGATTTTCTGCAATGGGTTCTAAGGTCTCAAGGAGGTCTTTGAATACAGTCCTTATCTAGAGTGCATGCCATAGATCTCTTGGTCAAGCTGGCACAATCTGAATTGAGTTGTATTTTCTGAGGGAGAAGAGGGAAGTCTGGTATCCTACATTGGAGGTTGAACTGCTAAAATCTGGACTTCGGGGTCCTTAAATACAGTAGGTGGAGTAAACACAATGTCTTCAATGGCTCGTAGGTGAGTGGTTTGTTGATCATCTTTATCATCTGGATTCGATGTGTCTTCAACAACAATCTCATCTGCAGAGTTGAGGAGCTCGTCTGTAGGTATAGGGATTTCAAAGGATTGAATCTCGCTTTCAGAGAAATTATCTTCAATGGCTGGAAGCTCGTCTGTTTGTTGAGATTTATCTTTACTCTCACGGATTGCTGTGTTGGCTGCAAGAGCAATGATTAATGGTGTCTCATCAATAGATTCATCAGTGGAGAGTGCTTTAGCGTCTTTTATAGCAGAAAGTTCAGCTGTTTGGTCCTCCATGGATTCATCTGCAGGTTTCAGTTGCTCGTTTACACTTGCTAAGTGCTCGTCTGTAGTTTCCAAGTCCTCGTCTGCAGTATCGATTTGCTCGTTTTCATCTTTTAATTGCTCATCTGCAATTTTCTTGGAGTCAGATTGTTCAGTTGCTATTGACTGCAGTTGCACTCCTTCAGCAGCAACTTGATAGATGATTGCATCTTCATCATCATGAGGATCTGGTTGGGGATGATCATCTGCGTCATCATCATTTCCATCATATCCTTCTGGTTGTTGTTCACCCAAATCCAGACGAGAGAGGTATTCATGTACCTTATCAGTAGCAGCCTTGATATGCTTCTCCAGGATGCACTTGAGTTCGGCTTGAATCTATGGAGTGTTGACAAACTCAACATGCCTAAGGAGACAATGCCTGAGTCTTTTGGTTTTCAGGGTTGAGTCCTTGAACTCAAGGGCTCCATTTATTAGGAAATGAGCTTCTTTGGGTCTTGTGGCAAGGCTGACTTCTTTCTTTTGGAGTTCGACCAATTGGTGAATCTCCCCCTCAATCATACCAGTTGTATCACCAATCAGGGTCTATGATTGGTCTGGATTGATCTTGTATAAGGTTTTGGGTCCTTGGGGGATCAGTTTTGGTCTTGAAGACCTAGTGATTCTCCTTGTGACTCATACTGAGGTCGGTGCTTGTGATGTTGGTGATACCACTGTTGTTACTAGTGGTGCTGATGCCAGCGGTCCTTGCAGACCTTGTGTTGAAGTTGATCTTGGTTATTTCATAGGCAGTTTGTGTTGTGTTGCAAACTCATGAATTAATTTTTTGGTTTGGAACTTCTTTTGCACCTTTCCTTGAGTCCTTTCTGCAAGGAGTTGAGTGTCTATGGTCTTCTGCTGCAGTAGGTGAGCCTCAACTTCTTTGATAGTCTTCATTACTGACTCAATAATCTTCTGAGGAGATGATTTTTCTTGAGCTGTTGTGGTAGTTATAGTCCATGCAGTAGTTGCAACTTGTGTGGTTACCATTCTACTTTCTGAGAATGGAACAACAGCTGTTGTTATCGAGGGCTCTGCTTCTAGGGGTTGAATTGACAGAGATGGTGTAGCAGAGGTATGTGATGGCTATAGTGTGGACATCTTGGCTTCAATATCCCTTATCTCCTACTCTGTGTAGCCTTTTGCAACAAACCTCTGTCTGAATTCAGCTTGAGGCCCTTCTCTTACTTCTTGAAAATTGACCTATGCCTCCAGGATCAGATTTTGAAGATCTTCATCTACTCCAGTCTTCAGCAGTTGAATTGCCATGTTTGCATCATGAAGTGCAGTAATTTTTGGTGTTATTGGTGGTACTTTTGAGGAAGACGACTCAGTGATATGTCTAGTCTGCACTAGTGCAGAGTACTTAGTGATTTTCCTAGTCTGCATGATTGCAGACTGGATTTCCACTTCCACCAAAGCGTTTGACTCGTCTGCAGGACGGTGAGATTCTGTTTCTTCATTAGAGGATTCTACTCTGAACTTCTTCTTTGGTAATATCGGCTTCTTCATCTTCTGTTTGACTGGTTGCTTTGTAGAACAAGTTTGCACTGAGCTCGTTTGCACCTCACCAGTGGTCTTTTTCTTGGCCTTCCTTCTCTTCTGCAGTTCCACAGGTTTCTGTGGCTCGTCTGTAGGCTTCTTCATGATTCCTGGTGGAGCTTTTCCAATCTTCTTGACATCGATTTCTTTAGTTGATTCCATGGTCTTCCTTCTTTCTCAGAGAGCTTTTGTTTTCTTCTGAGAAGAATGTTGATTATCCTTCCAAACAGTGGTACTTTGGCGCTTAGTACTCTTGTAATTTGATACATGAGTAAACTTGCCCAGTTCACTCTTGTCTTGGTGAGAATTGTACACATAATCTCTTGCTGTTCAGTGGTGATTTGGTCTGTGCTGAATTCTCTTGAAAGAATTGATTTCTTTACAATATCTGCAAGAAGCTTGTGTTCTTTTGACAGGAATTTCTTCATTGTCCGAATCCCTTCGTTCCATTTGTCTTCACTCGGCATTGCTTGTCTTCCAAGCTGTACAATCTCCTTTGGAATGAAATCGGATCCTTCGTTTGGCAAATTGAAGCAGTGCGCAAAATCATCAGCAATGATTTGGATAGTTACACCTCTTGCAGTAGAGGTGTAGGTGACTTGTTGTAGATTTGCTGTAATTTGCCCCTTGTTGACAAAGTCCATAACTTCATCTTCATATATCGGGCTTGTTTGTTCACATAGGGATTTCAGTCCAGCCTCTTCAATTAGGTCGATTATGTCTCTCACTTCTTCTTGCTCATCACGAATCGAATTGAAGTCAAACACAGCTCCTTTTTGAATTTCAGTCCTTTTCGAAGGACTCCTCTGTGATTCAGACGATTTCTGGTTTCTCTTTGATGAACTTGAGGGAGTGTTGGCCATGTTTTTGAAAGAGTTTCAAAGATTGAATTGAGATTGAGAGAAGTTAGGGTTTCGCGCAATAGAGTGCTTAAGAGAGAGAAAATTAGATTTGGGCATTTTAGAGAGAGAGAGAAAGTGATTAGCGAATATTGTTCTTCTGATTAAAGAGAGTGGTTTTTATACTCATTTGGAAAATATGACCGTTGTGAGTTCCTTTTTTAACCGTTGCGCAATAATAGTCATTTATTGACCATTATGCGTTAGTTTAGGAAAGTAGTTATTTAACGTTCTTAAACTGATTTAGTTTCCTAAAATAGATGCAATAGAGCACACTTGACTCTAGTTTGCACTCGTCTGTATTGATTAAGCAGTAGTACAGTAGAGCAAAGTTTCTCGTCTAAAAATTTTTTTTTAAAAGAAAATGCTAGTCTGCAATCTACACTGCAATAGACTAGTCAAGCATTCTTGGTCAAACTTATTGTTTTAAATCAAGTATACCCAATTCTCCATGATATTGAATGAACTTGTTTTCATCAAGGGGTTTTGTAAAGATGTCTGCAATTTGTTTTTCTGTTGGAATATATTCCAATTTGATGACCCATTTGCACATGATCCCTAATTAAATGATATCTGACATCGATGTGCTTGGTCCTTGAGTGAAAGACTGGATTTTCTGAAATAGCCATTGCAGACATGTTGTCACAAAATATTGAGGTTTTAGACAATACTATACCATAGTCTGCAAGTTGTGATCTTATCCATATAATTTATGCAGTACAGCTTCCAGCAGCAATGTATTCAGCTTCTGCAGTAGAGGTAGATACTGTGGTTTGCTTCTTGCTGAACCATGATATTAATCTTGCTCCCATGAATTGGCATGATCCACTTGTGCTTTTCCTGTCAACTATGCATCTTGTAAAATCTACATCTGAATACCCTATAAGTGTAAAATCTGATTCCTTGGGATACCAAATGCCAAGATTTGGAGTTCCTTTGAGATATCTTAAGATTCTTTTTACTACAGTGTAGTGAGATTCCTTAGGATCTGATTGATATCTTGCACATACGTAGACTGCATATTGAATGTCTCGTCCACTTATAGTAAGGTATAATAATGAACCTATTATTTCTCTGTACATGGTTTGATTGATTTTCTTTCCTGGTTCATCTTTCTCCATTTTTATAGAAGTACTCATTGGAGTTTTCATATGACTAGCATTATCTAATCCATACTTTTTGATTGTATTTTTCAAGTATTTGGATTGATTTAAGAAAATTCCCTCTTTTAGTTGTTGTACTTGTAGTCCTAAAAAGTATTTAAGTTCTCCCATCAAACTCATCTGAAATTTGGATTTCATTAGTTCTGCAAATCTTTTACAAAGCTTATCATTAGTGCACCCAAAAATAATATCATCAACATAGATTGTACTAGTAGTATGTGATCCTTATGCTTTTTCAAAAATAGGATGGTATCAACTTTACCTCTTTCAAATTTATTTTCACATAGGAATGTTGAGAGAGTTTCATACCATGCCCTAGGTGCTTGTTTTAATCCATACAGTGCCTTGTCTGGCCTATACACATGTTCTGGATATTCATAGTCTTCAAATCCAAGAGGTTGTTCAACATAGACTTCCTCTTGAAGTTTTCCATTGAGGAATGCACTTTTCACATCCATTTGATAGACTTTAAATCCTTGGTATGCTGCATAGGCGAGGAACATACTTATAGCTTCTAATCTTGCTACTGGTGCAAAGATTTCATTAAAATCAATTCCTTCTTCTTGTGAGTATCCCTTAGTCACTAGCCTAGCTTTGTTCCTGATGTTTGTTCCATTTTCATCAGATTTGTTTCTAAACACCCGTTTGCATGCTACAACTGGATAGTTTTTAGGTCTTTGTGAGATACCATACCTAATTTTTTTCGAACTCATTCAGTTCTTCTTGCATTGCATCGACCCAGTTTGGATCATTTAGTGCTTCCTTTATTACCTTGGATTCTATTTCTGATATAAAATAGCTAGACAGACATTCTGGTTTGCACATATGCATTTTTATCTCCTATTATTTTATCTTGTGTGTGTGCTTTAATCCATCTTCCTTTATATTGTTCATTTGATTCTACTTGTTCTTGAGGTTGTTCTTTTGCCTCTACTACAGTGTCAATATGTGCAGACGACTCTTCCTCATCTGCAGCTTTAATGATCTCTTCTACAACCTGTTCATTGCATACACATTCCTCATCAAATACATTTGCATTTCTCAAGAATATTTCTTTTTCATCAAATGATATGTGTACTGATTCTTTAACAGTTTATGTTCTTTTATTATATATTCTGAATGCTTTGCTGTTGGTTGAGTATCCTAAGAAGGTTGCCTCATCTGGCTTTGGATCAAATTTCTGTAGGTAGTTTTTATCATTATTATGTATATAGCAATTGCTTCCAAAGACATGAAAGTATTTGACACTTGGTGTTTTTCCTTTCCACAATTCGTATGGTGTTTTCTTATAGAGCTTATGGATTGTGCATCTATTTTGAATATAGGAGGCTGTGTTTATTGCTTCTGCCCAGAAGCTTTTGGATAAATTTGTCTTAGAAAGCATTGTTCTGGTTGCCTCTATTAATGTTCTATTTTTTCTTTCAACCACACCATTTTGTTGTGGTGTTCTTGGTGTTGAAAAGTTGTACTTAATTTTCATGATCATTGCAGTAGACACCTATTCCTGTCTGATCAAACTCAGTGCCATGATCACTTTTAATTGTGATTACTTCTATTCCTTTTTCATTTTGAACTTGTCTAAGGTACCTTGTTAGTTGACTGCATGTTTCACTCTTTTTATGTAAAAATATTACCCAAGTATATCTTGAGTAATCATCTACTATAACTAGAGTGTATCTCATTCTACTTAGACTTTCCATCTCTACTGGACCAAAAAGATCCATATGTAGTAGTTCAAGAATCGTGGTTGATTCTGAGGAATTGAGAGGCTTAAAGCTTGTCCTTGTCTGCTTTCCTTCTTGACATGGTCTACATAGCTTATCCTTCTTAAATTTTATTTTTGGAAGTCCTCTTACTAAGTTTTGTGAGGATGGCTATTGTTTTAAAGTTGAGATGAGCTAATCTTTTATGCCATATCCAATTCATGTCTTCAGCTTTTTTGGTGTAGAAACAAGTGATTTGTTCTGATTGTGATGAATCAAAATCTACAGCATATATGTTTCCTTTTCTAGTTCCTAGCAACTTGACTTCTTGTGTGATCTTATCCCTAACTTGACATGCATCATGGGTGAATGGCACATCATAGTTCTTATCACACAGCTGACTGATAGAGAGTAGATTATGTTCTAGTTCTTTGACATAAGCAACATCTCTAAAGATTATGGAACCTCTACCAAGGGTTCCATAACCTTTAGTTATACATGCTTTTCCTCCTCCAAATATGACGAGAGGTCCTCGTTCTTTTCTGATGCTTCAAGATTCCATTTATCTCCTGTCATGTGTCCTGAGCATCCACTATCCAGGTACCAAATGCCTTTTTGTTTTTCCTATAATTAAAACATAAAGAGCTTGTACATGGTACCTACTCATCTAGATCCTTATTGGTTAGTTTTTGGAATCTACACTTGAATTATCTTCTTGTGTGTGTTCCAGCATTCAAATGACTTGTGGCCAATTTTTCCACAAGTGAAGCAGTAGACCTTTGGTCTTACGCTTCTAAGTGGTGTAATCCACTTGGTCTGCTGCTCTCTACATGAGCATGTATACCTGGAGTTTGGTTATCTCCAATTTGGTCTTGAGGATTTGTTCCATACTAAATAGTTAGTCTTTTCTGCCTTCTGCTCTCTATAATACTTTCTCATAGGTAGTCTGCTCCAATTTCCTTGTGTAGTAGAGGTCTTACTTTGCAGTAGAGATCTCTTGAGAAAGTTGTTCTTTCTTAGCGTTGTTGGTGTATTTTGGCTTTTGCTACTGTATGAGGTTTGTGCAGCAGGGCCTTTGCTTTTGTGCATATATCTTGCATTATGAGCAATTTTTGCCTGCACAGTTGCTGCAATAGAGTTGTCCTTTTTCTGAAGGATTGTTGTGGTGATCTGATTAACTCTCTTGGTGGTGACCTTATTATCTACACTGTTGTTCAACCAGTTATTATATCCTAACCCTGTTTTGTCATGGGAGGATTTTCCTGTGTTGGTCAATTTTTGTAGATCTAAGATCTTGCCGTTCTTGGCATCCACCTACTTTTGGAGCTTATTGTTTCTTACAGTGAGTGTCTCCACTAGACGTTTTACTTTCTCATTTGTTTCCTTCAGATCATTTTGAGCATTTATCAGACTACTCTTGGTTTCTTCATTTGAGTTGCATTTTCCTTTGAGAATTGCAATCTGCTTAAGGTTTTCTTTAATTTTCTTTTAGAAGAGAAATAAAGCTTTCCGAGGTTCTTGAAGTGCTTCCTTCAATTCCTTTGTAGTGGCTTCTGAGTCAGAGAGATTAAATACCTGCTTTTGTTCTTCTTCCCTTGCCATAAGACATAACTGTGCATTTGACAGAATGTCTTCATCATCAGAGTCTATGTCGCTCCATGTTTTTGCTGCACATGCCTTGCCTTTATCCTTTGATCCAGAAGTCACTTTATTGTGGTCCTTTGTGAACTTAGGTGCAGATGAGTCTTGGATTGAGCAGCAAAGTGTCCTGGTTTGCCATAGTTATAGCAAACTTCCTTTTCAGCATCTTTGGTCTTTGAGGGAAAGTTCTTTTTGAAGTTTCTCTTCTTGAATAGCTTTTTGAACTTCTTTCCCATTAGTGCCAGTTCATCTGATGGATCCTCTTCGCTTGCAGATGAGGTGTCACTATTTTTCTCTTCTTCCATTGATTTCAACACTCTTTCTTGGGCTTTGAAGGCCAGTGTTTTTTCTTCTTGCGTCATCAATGTGCTTTTTTTTGTTCAACTTCGAGATTGTAGGTATGCAGAACACCATACAGTTGAGCTATAGTCATTTTTGTTAGGTCTCTGGGCTCCCTTATAGCAGTTGTCTTGGTATTCCAGATTTCCCCAAGTGATCTCACAAACTTTAGGTTGACTTTTTTGTTTTCAAAAGTCTTCCCTAAGGTCTTGAGATTATTGATGAGAATGTTGAATCTTTCGAAAAATGCGGTCAGGTTCTCATTGAGATCAATTCGTATTGTTGGATTAATACGTCCTTTTTTGTTTTCCCTAATCTCATTGGCTCCTTTATTTCTCATTAGTAGAGACTCCCATGCTTCATGTGCAGTCTTGGTATGAACAACAATTTCAAACATCTTGTCATCCAGAGACTTGTATATATGATTGAGAGATTTCCTTTCAACCATCTCTAGATCCCAGTCCTCTCTGGTCCAGAGGGATGTTGGTCGTGGTACTTCCCTTGTTGAGTCCTTTGGGTCTGGCATCATTGGGACGTTTAGGCCATTTAGAACCATGTCTTGCATTCTTTCATCAATTGAATTGAGATGTGCAAGCATCCTTAGTTTCCAGTGGTTGAATCTGTCAAGGGAGCACGTTGGAGGTTCTCCACTGTTGGGACACTTTGTAAACTTTGGTGGTGCTATTTCTGATAAAGTAACTTCACGCAGGCAAACAGTTAGTAACTTCTTTGTAGATAGAATATGTGACCTTTTCTTTACAATAACTGTTAAGTCTGGAAAGTCAGACCCTAATACCAATTGTAGGATTCGAGTTACAACCTAGAGGGTGGTGAATAGCTTGTTATAAGACTTTAAGGGTCTTTTTGTGCCGAATAACAATTTTATGCAGACTAGGACGTATGCAGACTACTCGGGTAGTCTGCAGACGAGGCTGTCTCGTCTACACTTGAGATTTGAGACTCTTTGAGTCTTTATCTCTATTTCGACTGTAATGTCTTATTAGAAGCAATTCTAATATCAATACAATGAAAGCAGTAAATTGACATAGAGTTTATACTAGTTCAAACACTCGATATCAAATGATAATGGAGAGCTTAGTCCAGTCTTCCCTTGGTGACCAATGTAGTCCGGTCAAGAGGTAACTATCACTATCTTCTTGTTTTCAGCTTACAAGTAACTTCCGTTTTACAAGTTTTCTAACTTATATGATGGACAAAGAACCTAGATCTTTGCACAGCTCTGAGTCTTGAGCTCTACTGCAAAACTTGTTCTTGTGCAGATGAGTGATACTTCTTGCTGTTTTTCACGACTTGGCTTTCTTGAGTAATCTCTTTAATCTTATCGATTGCTTTGCACTCTCTTGTACTTTTTAATTTCTGATCAATAGCTCTCAAGAAAGCCTTTACCGGTTCCCTTTTTTAGGCTCAGGGAACGAACCTTTGTAGACAACTCACTGTTCCTGGAGGGACACTTTTCCACTAGTGTTTCCCACCATCTCGTTTCCAACACTGGCATTCCACTATCTCCAGGTTTTGTGCCGTTGTTACTTTAACTTGAATCTTCACTCAACTGACTTCAAACCTCTGACCCCACACTGGCAATCATCTCTAGTGCAATCCAATCTCCTGTAACATCTCGTCTACATACAGTCTCTGCTGCAATCCTTATCTGTACACAGTCTGATATAGTGTATGCCTTGCCATGTTGGTCCTCGTCTCCAAGCTCAATCCTTTGTCGTGAAGCCTTCATGTTTTTTTGTTGCTTGTCAATATACTAGTTGTTCATCTAAATTCCTTGTAGTAGTTTGCATCTGCTGGTCTGCACTATGCCTCTGCATCTGTTACCATCTCCACTCTTGCATCTAACCTAGACTGCAACTACCTACTTGACTTCTTGCCTAAACAACCTAACTATATTATAATTGATACATTTGAGTTTTGTTACATCAATTTCTGTACAGTTGGAGGGATTGCATATTCCTATCAGAACCTAAGATAATAAGTGAAACACTAAATGATCCAAACTGGATAGATGCTATGCAAGAAGCACTAAATGATTCCCAAAGAAATGAGGTGTAGGGTTCGAGTTTCAACCTAGAGAGGGGATGAAGAGGTTGTATAAGACTTTAAAACCCTTTTTAAGCGGAATAATGATATTGTGCAGACTGATAATGTATGTAGACTACTCAGGTAGTCTACAGATGATGTTGTCTAGTCTGCACTTGAGATTTATGACTCTTTGAGTCTTTTTCTCGTTTTCGACTGTGATAATTTTTCTAAAGCAATTCTAATATCAATGAAATGAAAGCAGTAGATGGACACAGTATTTATACTGGTTCAGACACTCGATATCAAACGATAATCGGAAGCTTAGTCGAGTCTACCCTTGGTGACCGATGTAGTCAACCCAAGAGGTAGGTGTTACTATCTTTTTGTTTTGAGCTTATAAGAAACTTCCTTTTTACAAGTTCTCTAACTTGTGTAAAGGACAAAGAACCTAGATCTTTGCACAGCTCCAGATCCTGGACTCTGCTGCGAGAATTGTTCTTCTACAGACTAGTGACACCTTCAACTGTTTTCACGACTTGGCTTTCTTAAGTAATCTTTGAATCAGCTCGATTGTTTTTCACTCTTTGTTTTTCAATCAACGTTAACAGCACTCAAGTTAGCTTTCACCGATTCCCTTTGATAGGCTTAAGAAACGAATCTTTGTAGACAACGCACTTTTCCTGGAGGGACACTTTTCCACTAGTGTTTTCCACCATCTCGTTTCCAATGCTGGCAGTCCACTATCTTCAGAATTTGTGTCGTTGCTACTTAACTTGAATCTTCACTGGCTGACTTCAAACCTCTGACCCCACCCTGGCAACCATCTGTCATAGCCCTAGTTTGCGTCCCATACTGCAACCCTAGTCTGCACCCAGTCTCTGCTGCAACTCTCGTCTGCACTTAGATCTCTATCTGATTCAGTTCATGCCTTGCCATGTTGGTCTTTGTTTGCAAGCTCAGTCTTTCATCGTGAACCCTTCAAGTTCTTTTGTTGCTTGTCAATGCAATAGTTGTTCATCCAAAGTCCTCTGTAGTAGTCTGCATCTGGTGATCTACACTATGCCTTTGCATCTGCAACCGTCTGCACGATGGCATCTAACCTAGACCGCAACTACCTACATGACTTCTAGCCTAAACAACTCAACTACATTACAATTATTACATTTGAGTTTTGTTACATCAATTTCTATATAACTTGAGGGATTGCACATTCCTATCTTGAGGTATGGTATTTAACACCAAAACCCAAAAACTATCCAGTTATAGGTTACAAATGGATATTTAGAAACAAATCTGATGAAAATGGATACTCACAACAAGAAGGAATTGATTTTGATGAAACCTTTGCCTATGCTACATATCAAAGATTTAAAGTCTATCAAATGGATGTGAAAAATGCATTTCTAAATGGAAAGTTGCAAGAGGAAGTTTATGTTGAACAACCACCTTGCTTTAAAGACTCTTAATATCCAAGATATGTATATAGGTTAGATAAGGCATTATATGGATTAAAGCAAGCACCTACCGCATGGTATGAAACCCTCTCAACATTTCTATGTGAAAACAAATTTGAAAGAGAAAAGGTATATACCACTCTGTTCCTCAAAAAACATAAGACGCATATATTGTTAGTGCAAATCTATATTGATAATATTATATTTGGTTGCACTAATAATAAACTTTATGAATGTTTTATAGAACTAATGAAATCTAAATTTCAGATGAGTTTAATGAGTGAACTAACATATTTTCTAGGACTTCAAGTACAACAATTAGAAAGTGGAATCTATATAAATCAATCTAAGTACTTAAAAAACACAATTAAAAAGTATCGCTTAGAAAGTGCTGGTCATATGAAAACTCCTATTAGTACATCAATAAAGATAGATAAAGATGAACATGGAAAGAAAATAAATCAAACCATGTTCAGAGGAGTAATACGGTCATTATTATAGCTTACTACAAGCATACCAGACATTCAATATACAGTATGTGTCTGTGCAAGGTATCAACCTGATCCCAAGGAATCCCACTACACAATAGTAAAGAGAATCGTGAGATATCTCTAAGGAATTCCAAACCTTGGTGTATGGTATCCTAGGGAATCAGATTTTACACTAGTAGGTTTTTCAGATGCAGACTTTGTATGTTGTAGAGTTGACAGGAAAAGCATAAGTGGATCATGTCAATTTATTGGTGCAAAATTGATTTCCTGATTCAACAAGAAGCAGACCACTGTGTCAACCTCTACTGTAAAAGCAGAGTACATAGTTGCATAAGCTATGCTATACAAATACTATGGATGAGATCACAACATACAGACTATGCCAACACATCCTCAAACATATCTCAAGAGAGTCTCAGGTTATCTGAAGAACAAAAGAGCCCCACAAAAAAGTTCGAATTGCAAACTGGCATTGTATTCGATTTCAGTATTGTAAAAGAAGAATCAGATGAAGTAAAAGACATAACTGACCTGATCGAAGAGGCTGGACTCAAGCATCTATGTGAACAAACAATCCGTATCTATGATGATAAAGTACTGGACTTCATACGAAAGAGGAAAGCTGCAGACAACCTGCAACTGATCTCATCTACCTCTACTGCAAAGATGATTGCAGTGTACATAAAACTAGACAATTTCGCATAATTCTTCAATCTGGCGAATGAAGGCTCAAGGATCATTTCGCCAAACATCATCACAACAGGAAGGCACGCGATGCTAACCAAAGACAAATGCAATGAAGGTATAAGAACAATGAAGAAATACCTATCAAAGGAGCACAAAATGCTCCCAGATATAGTGAAAATATCATACTCTCAAGGGAATTGAGCAAAGATCAGATTACAACTTATCAACAGGAGATCATGTGCGTAATCCTCATTGAATACAAAGTCAATTGGGCTCAGTTGCTCATGTATCAGCTTGCCAAGGCTATACAGTCAAAGCAACCGTTGTTCGGAAGGATAATCAGCATCCGTCTCAAACAAAAATTGCAACTATCCAACAAAGAAGGAAGGCCATGGATGGTGGCCAAGCAGATTGACATCAAGAAAATAGGCAAACAGCCTATTGGACAAACAAAGCAGACTACAACACTGTAGACCATTGTCAAACCTCCAGACCATCCATCAAAGTGTGCAGAAGTGTAGACGATATATAGATGACTGCTGCAATACAAACAAGATCAGCAGTAAAGTAGTTCAAGAGAACACCAGTCAGCAAAGCCCAACCAACCAAGAAGAAGCAGCAATGAGTTATAAGAAGAAAGCTACTTATGCAAGCCTCATATGAGGAAACAATTTAAGATCACCTGACTACAGAGCCAACTCTCATGGAGGTGGAAGTACAATCTGCAGAAATACTGACTTGGCACATTGTTGAGCCCTCATCCTCAAGAATACCTCCAAAGGCATCAGAATTAGCTGCACTTAATGATGCCAATATGGCATTAAAGTTCTTGAAGGCTGGAGGAGATGAGAATCTTCGAAGTCTAATCTTGGAAACTCAAAAGAGTTTAATGTTGGAGAAGACTAATGAAGCACCTAGAGCTCAATTCACACAAAGGCTTGCTGCAAAAGGGTACTCAATGAATGAGATAAGGGAAATAGAATCCAATATTACACCCTTGTAGACTGGATCATCTCAAGATATCTCTATTGTACCTTCCCTAGTAATAAGAACTATTGCAGCAGAGCCAACAACAACAACAACAATTATTCCATTCATATGCAGTGGAATGGATACTTCTATGATAGCAGAAGAGCAACCAACTACTGCAACAGAAGTATGGA
Source organism: Drosera capensis (assembly GCA_001925005.1). Lineage (NCBI taxonomy): Eukaryota > Viridiplantae > Streptophyta > Magnoliopsida > Caryophyllales > Droseraceae > Drosera > Drosera capensis. The sequence goes on from LIEC01011728.1 coordinate 43,282, forward strand.
CAACCATAACAACAACAAAGGTGAGACCTTCTCTAGAAGGTCATAGACACAGTTTTGCAGACGGTACGAGTTATAAAAGAAAGAGGTCAACTGCTTAGGACTAGAACCTCTCGACTGCCTAGCCAGAAGAAGCAAGCTGAGCTGCAGCAAAAAGAAGAAAGGGAAGGTAGGATTCAGGAGTTTGTAGCACAACACAAACTACCAATCAAAAGGCTAGTAAGGACTGGAAGGCAAACAAGACCTTCCAGACCAAGCTAGTTCCCTCAGGACCAAAGATCCTTTACAGAGTCAATCTAGATGGATCTCAGACTCTGATCCGAGAAACTAATGGAATGGCAGAAGCAGAAGTCCAATAATTCGCTCAACTGAAAAAGAAGATGGCTAGCAGGTCAACAAGACCAAAAGAAGCACGGTTTCTTTTCAATGGCGTGCTTGAATTCAAGGACTCCACGTTGAAGACTATCAAACTCCAACATGCTATACTCAGACCTATTGAGTTTGTCAACACACCAGCAGTCGAGGCTGAACTAAAGAAGCTCCTAATTAAACATGTCTAAACTGCAGTCGAGGGGGTATATGATTATCTCTCAAGATCTAACTTGGGAGAACATCAACCATCAGATGATGATGGTAATAATGGTGGTGATCAACCATAACCAGACACTCTGGATGATGATGATGTAATCATTGATCAGATTGTTGAAGAAGGAGTACAAGAGCAGACTACCTTAACCAAGAGCAATACAACAAAGTCTTTTGCAACAAACGCTGCAGCAGAATAAGAAGTTGAAGAACTTGTAGCAGAAGAACCTAATGAGGATGAAGAAATTAAGCCATCTGCTGAAGGACATGAAGCTGACAAAGGATTGGCACCATCCATCGATAAAGTTGCAACTGAGGGATACACAATAGAAGAATCTGTAGCAGAAACCCAAGTACTCATCGCCTTTGTATTTGAAGAACAAGCAACTGAGGAACAAGTAGCTGAGGTTCAATCAGCAAAACCAACTGAAGTAAAACAACGTGTAGTCGAGGAACAAACAGAAGCATTTGAAGAAGCACTTGAAGAGGACCAAACTACAACAGAGGCACAAATAACTAACAATGCAGCTGAGGCAACCCCATTAAAGGATGCAGAAGAGCCAACAACAATACAGTTGACAAATGGTCAACCTACAACAGGAGTCACTCTATCTCACGATGATACTCATAACATTATGAATATCCAGTTTATGCCACCTTTCGAAGTACAAGCACCTATGCACAGCGGGATCTCTACACCTCATATTACACTAGATCAATTGACACCAACAGTAATCAAGAATCTAAAGGAAGCATTTGAAGATGATATTCAGATAGTTTTAGTTCATCAGAGACAAACAGACGAAAGGATACCATCATCACCCTCAAAAACTACCATGGGCAATAAACTTCGAAGGCTGGATTATCTAGACATCTATGACATGCACTCATGGACCAGAGATGCATTTCATGATCTTCTTGAAACTCTACAGTCAATTGTACAAGACTTAGAAACAGAAACATACGTCAGACACAAAACCTCAGACACTCAACACATTGGCAGCAGGAGTCATTGATCAACACAATTCCAAGTAGTGCAAAATAAGGTCTTCTCTGAACTCAAAAGCATACGCACTCCCATTGAAGCTCTACCCTCTACCCTCAATGCTAATAAAAAGGGATAGAAGCAATCTGTAGCAGAGCAGCAAACTACGAGGGAGAAGTAGTCTGTAGTAAAGTGAAGAGCAGAAGAAGAAAGAGAAGAAAGGTCTACAAAAAGATCTAGACATCACAAGGAGCAGACCTCAGGGCACAGGACTATGGGGGAGAAATCTTATGAAGAATGAAGACTACATCAACATCACAACGATTCAAAACAAAGGACTCCCAAGCATAGCAGACGATCAGAAGAAGAACACAAGAGTCGGCACAAGATGATGAGAGACACGAGTGGCAAAGTGTCATGTTAGAAGCAGTGCCATGTTGTTGGGTTCATTTCCTGATCCTATAAAAGAAAACCGTTGAAGCTCATTGAAGTAAGGTTGTTGAATAAGGATTGAAAGGCAAGAGTGCAAACCAATCAAAATTCAAAGATTTCTCAAGAGAGCTGAATCATGAAATACACAGTAAATAGGGTTCACTAGTCTACAGAAGAATAGTATTTGCAATAGAGTTTAGGATACTGAATTTGTGCAAAGATCGTGGGTCTTCATCTTTTGTACAAGTTAGTTAGCTTGTAAAAAGTAGTTCTCTTGTAAGGTACAAATAAGAAGATAGTGATACTCACCTCTTGGATTGACTACATTGGTCATCAAAGAAAGACTCGACTAAGTCGTGATCAAAGAGGAAACTTGACAAGGTCTTATACCAAGCTAGTGGAGCTTGTTTCAATTCATAAAGAGCCTTGTCAAACCTGTAGACATATTCTGGATACTTATGGTCCTCAAAGCCAGGTGGTTGTTCTATATATACCTCTTCATGAAATTTTCTATTTCGGAATACACTTTTGATATCCATTTGGTATATCTTAAAGTCCATATATGCAGCATATGATAAGACATTCTTACGGCTTCTAGTCTAGTCACAAAAACAAAGGTTTCATCAAAATCGATATCTTCCTCCTAAGATTATCCCTTGGAAATATTTCTAGCTTTGTTCCTGATTATAGTCCAGTTTTTATCACTTTTGTTGCTATAGACCTATTTGCGTCCTACAACAGGATAATTCTTAGGTCTAGAAACGGGATGCCATATCTTATTTCTCTTAAATTCATTGAGTTTCTCTTGCATGGCATTGATCGAGTCACTAACCCTAAGAGCTTCTTCAATCTTCTTAGGCTCTACCTCTGTGATAAAGCATGCAAAAAGGAATTCCACAACAGTAGCCCTTCTAGTTCTTATTGGATCCTTTTCATTACCTATGATGTTCTCAGGTGGATGGTCTTTTTCCATTGTCTCTTTTTTCTTCCATCATCTGTAACTTGTTGTTGAGACTCTAATGCAAATAACTCTTATGTACGTTGTTGAGGCTTTACTGCAAGCAACTCTTCTATAGCCCGTTGAGACTCAACTGCATGAGGCTCTTTTGTGGTTTCCTTTGTTATGCACTGCTCTTTTATAATCTATTCAGCATTCACATCATCTACTACTGCATTATCTTCATTCTTTTTCTGTATGTCTTTAGGGTCAGACTCACCAAAGGAAAAATGAATGGTTTCTTCAATCGTGTCAGTTCTAAGATTTAACACTCTAAAGTCCTTACTTACAGAGGAATATCCTACAAAGATCTCATCATGTACTTTTGAACCATGTTTTCTTGTATAAATTTTCTCATTAATATGAATGTAACATCTATATCCAAAGACATAAAAATAGCTTATAGAGGGAATCTTTTTCTTATGCAACTCATGGAAAGTCTTGTTGTATAATTTATTTACTAGGTATCTATTTAGAACAAAACATGATGGATTTATTGCCTGAGCCCAATAATGTTTCGTTAATTTAAATTCATGTAGCATTGTCCTAGTAGCTTCTATTAGGGTCTCATTCTTCCTTTTTGCAACCCCATTTTGCTGTGGAGTTCTAGGTGCAGAAAAATTATGTTTAATTCCATTGTCATTGCAATACTGATCAAATCCATATTGATCAAACTCATGAGTTCCATGATCATTTTATATTATAACAATTTCTAAACCCTTTCCGGTTGATATTTGACTAAGATGTCTATTGACACATCGCATGTGTCACTTTTCTTATATAGGAAGAATACCCATTTGTACTTATAGTAATCATCTACAATGACTAATGGGTATTTCTTCCTCCTTATTCTCTCAATCTTTATTGGACAAAACAGATCCATGTGCAGAAGCTCTGGCACCATGTTGGCAAGAGGCACAAAATTTATCCTTACAAAACTTAACTTTTGGCAAACCTCTAACTAAATCCTATGATGCAAGTTTTGAATGGTTTTCAAAATTTAAATGTGTCAGCCTCCTATGCTAGAGCCATGGCGCTTTTTCTGTTTCATTTGTGTAAAAACAAGTGGTGCCATTGAGTGAAGAGTTAGTAAAATCCATAATGTAAACATTGCCATGTCTTCTCCCAAACATCTTAACCTCATTTGTTTTGAGGTCACGTACTTCACACATGCTGTTGCTAAAGTTCACATCATAACCCTTATCACATAATTGACTTATGGACAATAGGTTATGACCAAGTCCTTTAACAGAGGCCACATGTTTAAAGATTAGTGAACATGTACCAAGGATTCCATAGTCTTCAGTCTTATTTGTCTTACTCTCACCAAAGATTACTTGGGGACCATCTTTTTCAATGAAGTCTGACTAAAATGACTTGGATCTAGTCATATGCCTTCAACCTCCACTATCTAGATACTATGTTAGATTATAATGCTCCTACAAAATATTTCAGTTAGAACATCCGTTCCCAAGATTTAATGCTACCTATTTGGTCTTCGGTACCCACACCCAAGTTGATTTCTTGGGTGGGGTAGTACAGTGATAGGTCTTATGACCTTCCTTGTTATATTTGTAACATACATCCTTTGGTCTTATGTGATATGGTTGGTGAACTCTTCTACTTTAAGTAGTGCATCATAGTACCATCTCTCTAATGATACAGTAGGGTAAGGAATCAATGTTGGCCACAAGTTAGAATGTGGCAAAGGTTGATTCTATACTCTTAGGGGAGGATAGTACACACAAGTGGAATAGGAAGGCATTGAGGAAAGTTGAGATTCATTTCTTCTACTTGGCCTCCCTTATTAGTATCTTCAACACTCTTCTTTTTTCTTGGGCAATAGAGTTGGAACTCGTCTGTGATCTTTTTGCAAAAGGGTGCTTTGAATGACTTACAGCAGGGGGCCTTCTTTTCCTTCTTGATTTTAAGTGGAATGGAGTTACCCATCACCTTATCAGATAAAAGTCGAATATGCAATCCCTCTTATTGTATAGAAATTGATGTAGCAAATCTAAGATGTATTAGTCATAATGTAGTTAGTGTGTTTAAGTTAGAAGTCAAGTAGGTAGTTGAAGTCTAGGTTGGATGCTGGAGAGAAGATGACTGCATATGATGGACATTATGTGAACCACCAGATGCAGACTACTACAAAGGACTTTGGCTAAGCAGCTAAGGCATTTATGAAAAAGAAAAGAACTTCAAAGATTTCATGATCTGGGATTGAGATTGCAGACGAGGACCAACAAAGCAAGACATGAAGTGGATCAAATCTAGGTCCAAACAAAGGTTATAGCAGGGACTTGGTGAAGACTAGGGTTGCAAGGTACAGACTTGGGCTTACAGTACTTGATGAAGATTGGAGGTTGCAACATACTGAATTGCAGCAGAGATGATTACTAGGGTTGGGTCAAAGGTATAGAGTCAGTCAAATGAAGATTTAAGTTAAAGCAGCAATGGCACAATTTCTAGAGTTAGTGGACTAACAGCATCAGAAACGAGATGGTTGGGGACACGAGTGACAAGGTGTCATGTTAGAAACAGTACCATGTTGCTAGGTTCATTCCTTGAGACTATAAAAGGGAACTATTGAGGCTCATTCAAGTAAGACTATTGAATATGATTGAAAGACAAGTGTGCAAAGCAATCAAAAGTTCAAAGATTACTCAAGAGAGCTAATTCGTAAAGATCACAGTAAAAGGAGTGCCACTAGTCTGAAGAAGAATACATCTTGCAACAGAGCCCTGAGTTTGGAAATGTGCAAAGGATCTGAGTCCTTTATCTTTTGTACAAGTTAGATACCTTGTAAAAAAGAGTTTTCTTTAAGCTCAAACAAGAAGATAGTGATACTCACCTCTTGGCTTGACTACACTGGTCACCAAGGCAATACTATATTAAGCTCTCGATTATCATTTGATAACGAGTGTCTGAACCAGTATAAATACTGAGTCTATTACTTGCCTTAATTGCCTGATATTTAGAACTGTTAGAAATAAATGATCACAGCCAAACAGAGATATACTCAAAATATTTGAACTCTCTGATGTAGACTACCAACTGTCATCTGCAGACTACCTAAGTGGTCTGCATAGAACTAGTATTCCACATTAAAAATTAGAAAAGTTTTGAAACAACCTATTCACCCCCCCCCCCTCCTCTAAGTTGAATTTTGGACCTCACACTTTTTGTAGTCTCAACCTTGCTGCTAAAGGATGGTTTAATAGGTTGAGCCTTCTTAGTAGTCTTACTCTTACTGCAAAGGGCTAAACCAGCTCTAGAATTATTGGCCTGAACAAATTGAATTTTCTTGAAATTCTTTGTTCTATCATTCCACTTGTCAACCTAAAACTGAAGTTTCTTATTTTCATTTCTTAGGTGGATCACCTCAACTTCAGTGACTTCAAAAAGTCTAAAGGTAGACATAAGTTCCTCTTAAACTCTTTGAGAATGCAATTAGAGTTTGTCAGCTTTAGTAGCCCTGTCATTGGCTATTGCAAGCTCATCTTTTAATCTATTTCACTCTTTTCATGAGAACCTGGAAGTTTCTATTCAAGTTATAAGTTTTCTTAGAGAATTCGAGAATAATTTCTTTCATCTCTTCCTTAGAGATGGTAAAATTATCAAGATCATATACTTTATCACTATTTTGAGTCATGAGGCACATGAATGATTTTTAAGATATGGAGAGGGTTTTTGAGGCTGCATCATCATCATCTGACTTTGTGTCACTCCATATTTTTACAGGTAGAGCCTTTCCTTTTTTTAAAGGCTTTCTTTGAGGTTACCATAGAGGTTAGAAAAGGTGATTTGGTCCATTTTTTTGGACTCCCTTATTGCAATAACCTTGGTATCCCACTCAGGGGTGAGAAACCTCATAAACTTCAAGTTAACTTTTTGAGGAGAAATATTCACGCCATGGTCCCTCAGAGTATTGACAAAAATATCGAATCTATCAAAGAACTCTGTCGACATCTGATTGTCACTCATCTTTATAAGCTTATATTGTTGAATGTGAAGATTTAGCTTGATTTCACGGATTTCATCCATGCCATCATTTCTCATATCAAGGCATCTCATGCCTCCTTTACTGATTTGCAATGTATTACTAATTTAAGCATATCACTACATAGGGATTTTACAATATTCCCTAAGGTTCGCCTCTTGACTTGAATGAGTTCCTTATCATCTTCATAAAAGTATTTTTCCTCTTTGGGAACAAGTTTTCCTATATCGTTTGGATTCATAGAAGAACCCATAGGGATGAATCTCCCTTCAATGACAGTCTTTCTCATTTTCTCATCAGCTTGGTCAAAATGAAACAACATTCTGGTCTTCCAATGATTGAACTTGTGATCCTTGAGTTGTGGAGGATAGGCATCATGTGAGATAAACAATTTACTTGCACCTGACATGCTTGAAACACATATTAGTAACTTCTTTCCAAGCTAAAACAAAGTAGAGTTCCTTTTCAAGAGTTGTTAAACTTTGAAAAGTTGGCTCTGATACCAATTGAAAGCCAGGGGATAGCTTGATGTGAGAGTAGAGGAGGGTGAATAGTCTCTCTTTTCAAATCTTTCTGTCAAAGTAACAAAAGTTAGATAGATAGTAGAATTATTCTGAGCTTATTGTAGTAATTGAAACCTTACTACAGTAACGTTGGTTTCTTTTAGGTTATTGTTGGTTGAAGGTTATTAGCAATATGATTAAATGTAATAAAATTAGCAATGTAAAAACACAAAGATTTTATACTGGTTAGAATATATATTTAGAATGCGGCTATATCTCTTATTCCAGTCTTTCCTTATTTATCAGTGTCATAAATCAAGAGGATAGCACTACATGTGATTATTTTAGTCTCACAATCAATCTGTCACTTTACAACGAGTAAATGACAATACAATCAGATCTTTCCTTCTTCTCAACGGGGCCCAGAACAGCCTCTTGAAATCGTTTGTCTAACACTAGAGCTATTCAATTCTGTTTTCAATAGCTGACTCAGATCCTCAGTTATCAACTTCTTTCTCAGTTCTTTTGAAGCCTTACTGCACTAAATGTATAGTGATTAACTAAAATGTCATCATGCTTGTACACATAAGATTATGTGCATGAGTTTGAGATCAGATTGGATTAACTATTTCGCACCTGAAAATAACTAAAAAAATATTGAAACTTATCCACATGAGTTAACTTTCCAATTATTTTCCATAAGATGGATATAATAACAGTTATGTTCATGTTTTTATCTCATCTTGTTCTCCTACATGTTTGATGGTGGGAGAATAAAAGGAACAACACAATCTGAGATCTAATAATTGTGTTCTACGAAATACAAATCAAAAGAGTGCTAGCACACTATATATATATACAAATTACATCTCATCTTGATTCAATCAAGTTTTTTACTGCTTGTTCTTGTGGATCATCATTGGAGGCAAGACGCTTCGATTGCTATTGACTTGTTTGAATGAAGACAATTTTGGTTCGAATTACAAGTGGAGATCGAGGTAATATTGTCATGTTATTTAGTTCAGTATGATCAAATCAACGTGATCCATGATTTCGAAATGGATTACAATTTTAATTATTAGACTTTCCTCTGTAGCCACTTGTTTCTGGTTGTCTCGATTTCTAATAAATATTCAACTGATGAATATGTATTGTAGTTGATGTTTATGTATTGCAATGTTGTCATGATGTACTGTAATTTTTGGTTATATATACTGCAATAGTCACTTGTTTCATGTACTATATGGATGAATCATTTCGATGATAAATATTATACACACATCATGTTTCATGTATACATCATATACTGCAATAGTCTTGTTATATGATACTCCATCATATGTTAGGTGTACACTAATTTTTTGTTATATATACTGTAATAGTCTTGTTTCATGTAGTATAAAATTGATTACATGAGAATGATTTTGATGGTAATTTACAGTACACATCATGTTTCATATTGTACTGTAATATTTGTGAATTATTGTTGTAAGTAAATTATAATGAATTGCATATGTCTCCCTTTCATCTTTATAAATTTTGTTATTTATTAGTGAATCTTTTCAAAAGTTTATGAGAGAGTTAGTCTCACTTATAATCCCTTAAAAACAGTATGCTCATGATATATAGTGTGTGTTCTTATATTTGGAATCCCAGGTGTTGACTTCTATCTATTAATGTTTTATTCTCTTAGTGATAAATTAAACATAATTAGATTGAGATAATTATATCTATGTAAGAGATAAATACATCTACCTATGTACTGAAACATAGATTTCGTGCATAATTTATTTTATTATGAGATACTTCATTATATAGTAGGTGTATTATTTTATTTCAACATGTGTACTGTAAATATATGTCTATGTACTCAAAATATGATCTGTGTACAATAACTATATGTATACTACATTGTGTTGCATCACTTCAGTTAATTCACTGCACATTATGTACTGAAGCATAAATTTTTTCTACAATTTTTTGCAAAATTATCTACTGTATCATATGTTATGTGTACTATTTTTGACATTAATGTATACTGTAGATGACCGTATGTACTGAAGTACTTTTGTATGTTATAACTTTCTATTGATGTATTGTAATATCTTTCATTACTTGTACACCATAATGTGTTCCACAACCAATCGAATACATATTGTTCGAATAATAACTCCCTGTTAAAACATAATCGTCCTTCATGTCGTGTTCTATGTTCATTTCCATAAACAAATAGAACGCGTTGCTCCTATCCCAGCTTTGCGACAATCTTGCTATCATAGAACTCCATGTGACAAAATAATCACACTCCTCATACCACCAAATAATCTCAAACCATCATCCTAGAACCCACATTACCCGTAACTCGATATCATCGAATAGCACTAGTCAAATCCCGAACCCCAACCAGACCAAGCACATTTGTCAATACCCTAAAAAAATGATAGTTGAATACACCTATACCCACTTCCACCAATTCCCTCCACTTCACCCGACACCACCTCATGAATCGCACTCAAGGAAAAATAATGCAAAGAGACTTATGGTGGAGCATTTCCTAAATCTACTACCTTCACCATCATTCTAATCCTCTCCATTTCTTCCTCTACAAAACAGACAACCTCGACGCAGCATCGCCCATCGCCTAGGCAACATCTCCATTCCAGTTCACCAACGTTAGAGAAAGGAAGAAGAAGGTGATACTAATATGCTTTTTGGTTTTGTCAATTTGGAGTCAGTATGCCTTCACTAAGCATAATGTATAGACAAAATAATATCATAGGGAGTGGGATTTATTTTTCAAAACCTCTACTTCTCTTTGCTAAGTCTGGAATACATACATGTAAAATCTCTAGATATATGTGGGCTAAGCATTTGGCTGAGGGGTGAGTGAACAATTGATCTTCTTGCATTGGACAAGGTTCCGGTTCAGAGACTACAGCCCTCAGCAAAAGAGATTTTAGCCACATATTCTAAAGGAATGGACATGACCATATTTAATAGAGGGTGTAGATAGTTGCTTATAACAACTTTTCACTGAGAATTTGCAGAGCACGGATATTACTTATACTATTTGCACTATTACTACGTTGTTGCTAGAAAGATTACGTATGTACAGTTTTAACGGCCTAAGGATACTCTTTAGCGGTACGAGGTTGTTCGATATATAGCAGTCCTTCATTGATGGTCATCCGGATCAAATTTTTCCCCTCTTCTTGGTATATAACTTAGTTAAAAAAGAGGGAAAGTGACATATTTGTGTGTGTATGGTCTCATGTGTATGAGGTATAGAGGAAAAGAAAACAAGGGGAAAAGGAGAGTATTTCATTGTACTTTCAATGTGTGTATACTAAAAAAAATGAAAGTATTATAAAAGGTAGAGCTTATTACTACAAAATGGAAATATAAGTTAAATATGCTATTTGTTGTTGCTCTACCTTGTGATATAAATGACAAAGAGAAAGTATGAAGCCTAAAGTGTATGTTTACTTTAGATGATAAGGTTATGAGATTAAGTGGGTTATGGAATATGTGCGCATGTTTTGTATTAGCTTCAAAATGCTAGAGTTATGAACTCTCAAAATAGATAACTAATAAGATTATTAATTATTGAGGGAGCTAATAACTATGAGAATTGTTACAAAGCAGTGAGTTTGTGGTTTCTTTTGTTGTATGCTTTACAGCTCATTTAAGTATGCCTCAGATTCCATATTGGTAACACTGTCAGTTTGTTTTGTTTGGAATGGTGATATCAATAGCAAGCCGTAGCTTTGATGGATTCTTTTGAAGTATAAGACTAGGTGGATTTTGCTTTCAGTGTCGTTCGTGTCTCATGACACTCAAGTTTAATTGCGCAATATATTTGTGCTGTGTGACAAAGGAGAAATGTTACAACCTTACATATACACATTTGTTCATATATTGTTTCGAAAAATAAATACACAAATCCTTATGGTTGTGTTATTATTGTAGGCACGAACGGACAGGATTGACCTTGAGGTTAATTTGTGAATTTAGAGATTCGAGAGTATGATAATGTAACACACATCGTTACCTAAATGAAGCATTTGGGTATGCGTGACTTGATTTACGTGACTGTTTGATCACGTACTTATACGTTAAATAAAAAAATAAAAATCCTGATGTGCTGGATATCTTATATGAAAATAGCATGCTTAAAAAGGTAACGATGTAACCTGTAGAATATTATAGATTATAATTCTAGAGTATCGACTATTCTTGATGTGTGATGTCCTGTGTGGATCGATTAGTAAATTTGTAATGAACTATTAACTCAGAAAAACTCCAGAGATCGTTAGAAAGTACGTGACCCTGTGGGATATAATGGAATCATTTCCATTATTCTCAAATATAATTTAATGCGACAAATGAGAATATAAACGCCGTGACAGTCACCTACTGTACATGAAAATTAATATAATTTACTTCATGATACAAGAAGGTGTCTCAAAATTCTGAAATCTTAAATATGAAGAAATTTCCGATGAGAATAATGGCTGGGAGAGTGACTAGCTAGGGGGCGGGTGAGAAACCCCCTTGCGTGCACGCAGCGACATCACAACAAGTGATGGTCGTGTTTGATTATCATTAACCGTCTTGGGTCGACTATAGCGACCATCTTACTTGATTAATTGTTCTTAGTACGGCCATACTAGGGAACAATTGGTGATTCTTATGCTAACTTTTCTCATGTCATTAACTTATAAAATCCTTATTAAGGACAAAAGACGAAGAAAAAAGACTTGAAATACATGAAAAGTCTTAATAAAGATAAAAGGGTGGTGAAAGAATAAAGACAAAAAAGGCGATGAAACAAGGATCAACCTGATTCACTTGAGTGGTGACTCTATATGTGTATATATATATATTTGTTTAATTATATATTCCAATTTGGTATTTGATTGCTCGGTGACGGTTGCATTGTATTATGTTTGTGCATGGGAAACGCATGATATAATAAGCATGCCGGACTCCTGAGATGGATGTGTATCCTGTGCTACTGGGCTTTCGAGCTCACGGCTACGTGTTCATTTCAGGTAATAAAAGTTCGAGGAAGGAATCGTTACCTAATGATGATGCATACATTTGATCTTCTATAACGTATCGCTTATATTTTTAGACATACAAAATTCATGTAACTTAAGATTTGTAAGTTGGATATTTTTTGTTAGTATCGTATGTTTCTGATCCTTAAATCCCTTGTAATATTGTCGTCTTGTTTCAAATGGATTTTGGAGCGGTGGTAACGCCACGATCAGTCGTTAGACTGAAAATTTTGGGACGTTACACTTACTCCACCAACCCAATCTCGAATACTCGTTAACCAAACCACTCCTACAAACCACATCCATCCCAAACTCGAACACCAAAACTCCACCATGTACCTCATCCTATAAACATCATTCTTGTCAGCACACGCCCGTATCAGGCACGTGAACACCTTGTCAGCACACTTGAGATTTTTATTGAACTTGATGGAATGAGATTCGATAAAATTAATGAAACTTGTACGATTTTAAGGGAGCAAAATTGAATTGAATGCAGAACGATAAGGTTGAAGATGAAGAAAAGTGGTGATGGACTCCAAAAGCAATATATGCATGATTGAATTCAAATCTAAATTTCTCTTTTCAATTTTTTTTTATCCAATCCAGTACCATCATCCATTGGAGGGAGGGTGTTAAAATGTACAAAATTCTTCCAATAGGATATTAAATGTATGTGAAAATATTTTATAACATATATATATATATATCTAAATCTCATTTTCATATCAAATCACGTCTGATCATCTCATAACATATATTACATTGAAAACATAAATTATACAACAATTAATGTTTCACGAAAAATTTATAAAAAAATTACTACTTTACATCGTCACGAATGCAAAGTCAAAACGTTGCAAAATAAATAGGACGAAGAAAATAAATGATTAAGATGTAGATTTAAATGTAGTTTGTTGTTTTCAGTATTCAGTATGTAGTCACCACATATCCAAACAAATCAAAACTGTTGATTATAGCAGCTTTTGTCCACCAGAAACTGAATATCTTGCTGCAACAAATTTATTAGTACAGAATACTGAACTACTTATTGTGCCAAATTGATACATCACAAAATCCGAGTAATTGAGTCCCGAAGGGAATAGCATACAACTTCATGAAGTAATGAAATCGTCTGTCGTTGAAAGAAAAAGAAGGCAAGGAGTGGGTCAGCCATACTTGAGCCTAGCCCGAACTCTTCTGATTCCACAGCCACCAAGTACATAGCCAAAGCTTTCAGACCCCTATAACTCACTGTTGCGTATAAATGATGTTGGTGTTACACAACTGATACATTTCTCATCCTTCATTTCCAAGAAGGAATCAGCATTTAAATCAATTTTCAGACCTCCAAGAAATTTTTTCCCTTTGTCAGCATTGTTTTCAGCCTGAACCCGCAAGATTGTTTGGATAGGAGAACACGTGCCCATTAACCAATTGCATTCTCCTGCAACTCCAACAGTCTTCCGAAAGAGAACTCATCGAAGCATCTGTTGCAGCTGAATGACTTGTTGCTGCTGTTCTGGGGCGAGTGAGCTCAACTGTTCCGGAGTAAGATTCATTACTTGCTGTAGCAAGGCAGACTCAATATCTGGAGGAATTTCTACCTGCAGCAGACAAGACAAAAATCTATAGACTCAGAGGCTGAGACAGAACTGGTTCAATTTTATGCTGGTAAATCAGCTAGCGCCATTCATAATTATCTAGCCCTCGACATGCCACCAGGACCTACAAAGGTATATGAAGTTATGAACTAGGACACAAAAAGATGATGATAATGGGTGAAGCGTGTTGCGGCGACAGTGAAAGAGGCATTTTGCCATGAGACGTAGAACAAACGAATGCTAAGCAAATTCGCCGAGTCATGTTTGGTCATTTTTTCTATGGAGTAGGATAACAGTGTTTAATCGTTTAACCAGAATCATCACTATCGTGCTCCAAGTTCATTCACAATATTGGCTAGTGAAAAAGAAGAAAAAGTGATCAACACAAAAAGTATTATTAAAGCCATATGATACTTCTACACTGATTACTTCACCGGTTTATCCTATTCCCATCGAATTAATACTATCAGTACACCAACACTAATTTTAGACGTAGCTTATTCGAGGTTGCTGACATCTCTCCTCCAAGGATTCTCCCAATTCTCTCTTCAACTCTAGATAATCAATCTGATGAAGTATGTCAGAAGAATGAACTTAAAATATTTCTGAGGATCTATGTTCAAGCCAAGAACACATAAATGAATCTGGTAAAAAAAAATGCAAAAGGCAAGGATACTATCCACGATACACAGTTCTCCAAACATTTCACACCCAGCCATCCGGACAGCTTAAACAGCAAATAAAGAGGTGCAGTGGGAAGCAAACGCCAAGATCAGATGGTTATATTGATAAAATATGCCACTTTATTTTATTTTATTTTATTTTTGGTGTGGGTTGTATGCTAATGAAAAAAAAAACAGATTTCTGTGGTTGAACATTACCTGACGCAATTGTTTATTAAGGTTCTCTGGCTGCTTTGCTTTGTTAGATTGGTTGAGCTCAGTGGATCCAACTACAACAGATTGTCCGACATCTGTCACAATGGGAAAAGTTGCCTTGGCCATCGAGAACGGGGTACCAGTTCCATCTACCAACTTGGCGACCTTTGCAGGGCGAGATATATGGTCATTTCTATCAGATGACAAATGAGGAATATTGACATTGCTTTCAACTTTGTGCGCAAAATTTCCTTCTCCAACTCGACTAGACATGCCTATCTCAGGTCTCGTGGCTACGTTACCAGGATAAGCAGAGCGATCAATCTGGTAGCAAAAGCCAAAACCAGTATAAAAATGAGTCACTGCTCAAGATATCCAAACTCGGCGCTAAAAAAAGCAAGTTTTTGTACTAGAGTTAATAATCTCTTCAAGCAAGATCCTACTACAGACATCAACATGGATGCACTTAGGTCACATACTAATCCCAAAATTAACTATCTCAAATGAGGGTATTACCAAATCTAAAACAGAATGCTTTTTTAAGTCAGAGAAGACCTCTAGAAATTCATTGTCAGTTTTGCAATTTATCATTTTCTAATTCAGATATTGGTAATCCGATTTACTAAGACTATTTAATAAATCTTTCGCCACATAAAGCACCATATTCTTATCACTCCTCCTAATGCAAATAACTTCCATGGGATTAAAGTGTGGACAATAATGCACTGAGCTACTGACTCATCCACAATCCAAGTGTCAAATAAACATCATGATCTCAATGCCACACCAACCTGATATTATATTAAGGAACCCATCCTACCCAAAAGTTTGAAATAAAAGTAGAAGACTCGACCAAGAATCTAGCAAATTGGGCATTTTACTAAAACCCATGCTGACATGAGCGGTCTCACATAACTCAAGTTTTAAGCCCATGACCAGTATTTACACGAGAAGTACTACGATACATAATTGGATATTCTGCCATCAAGTCAGATTTAGTAATATTGGTATCTCAACAAGAACTCCACAATTGAGGGAGTTCAACTCAACTTCCAACAATACCTCAACGATCATGTATTTGCATATTGACTTGAATAATGTCGTTTCCCAGATTGGAAAAAAGGTAATGATCAACTGATACAAGAAATTAGCATATGTGATAGCGGACAGGAAGAAGGGAAAAAGAATCGCATCTTTGAATAAAAGCGAAGTCATCTGAACAATGGCATTTTCAGGCTGGAAAAGAATCAAAGCTTTTACCTGGAAGCCTGGGTTAGACAACAGACGTTGACTTGATAGGGATGATGAAGGGTCTACATTAGAGATGGGTAACTGAGAACCACGTCCGGGAAACTCAGATCCCATGGGTACTGAATGTTGTAAGAAAAGAGGTTGTGATGTTTGCACTGAAGAAATTGTTGTGCCTATCTGCGGTGCTGAAAGTTGAATAGAAGGATTCGATTGTCGTGTAGCCACCGGCTGGGTAACCAGAGGTGCATGAGGGATAGAATTCACGGGAAGATGTACAGAAGGGAGAATTGGGTTCTGAACTAGAGAAGAAGACACAGGTGCAAGCGGGGGTAACCCAGTAAAGCTTGTAGTTGTCTGCGGCTGACCCACTTGTCCATCTTGTGTTACAGAATCCAAATTTGTGGTTGAGGCTTGCCGAATATTAGGCATTTGCAACTGCAAAATAGTTGTAAGATAGTATGAGAATTTGATGAAAAATTCACGGCATATAGATAACAGGGCTATGAAACAAACCATTTGCGGGGTCACCATTCCCAGGATAATCTGTGCCTGCAATTGCATTACAAATATGAATATAAGTGCAAATGACACCCCCTAGAAGAACAAAGCATGTGATCAAGGAAGTTAACACTACAGGATCGGAACAAGAATACAACCGAGATGGCAAACAACGGTTTCAAAGAGACGTGGAGTAACGGATAAGAAAAGCTACAGCACTACCAGAAAATAAG
The DNA here is from genome assembly GCA_001925005.1 of Drosera capensis. Classification (NCBI taxonomy): domain Eukaryota; kingdom Viridiplantae; phylum Streptophyta; class Magnoliopsida; order Caryophyllales; family Droseraceae; genus Drosera; species Drosera capensis. The sequence continues at coordinate 60,311 of LIEC01011728.1, forward strand.
TTCCATGCGAAATAAAGAACACATATCTACATAGAAGCTTTTAAGGTCACATGTAACCATCTGCGAAGGCCATGAGTGTGAAATGTACATTGAGAAGTTACGAGATGGACAAGGAAGCACATGGTGCCATGCATTACTGTGTTATAACCAATATTTTAGAAAGGATAGAGCATCATTATAAATAGAAACTGAATATAAACCAAAAGAAAATCAGCCAAGAAGCAAAAACAAGAACTCTCTCTATTTATATTGGGTGGGGCATCTGTAAGTGTGTATTGGTCCCGGTGAATATACACCATAATATAGACAACAGTTTAACCCGATATGCAAATTTATGTATTGAATTTTTGTAGAATTCGGTGGAGAAAAAATATACTACGTTTACGACAACCCCCGACACAAAAAAAAATTATTTATTATGATATTAGAATATATTATCAGGTATTTACCTTATTTTTCTTTAGCAGCTTTTTATCTTTGGCTAATAAGATAGAGATTACATCAGATGGGGTGAGATGCTTTTGAGTTATAGTAAAATATATCAGCACATGGAATCAGATAAATCTGATCATGATCTGACCTAAATTGCTGCTCATCTCTTGGATAGTTTTATCAGACACCCACTACCCAAATGATTTAAATCTTGACCCAATGAATTTTCTATGACAGCTACTGCCTACTGCTGCTGCTTAATACTATTACTCCACTCCTTCAATTTAACCTACTAGAATACTGACTGTGATTTACGGGATGATAGATCATAACAGCAATAGATAACATTAAACTAACTTGAATGTATTTAAAATTGAAATATTATATATTTATTAATGATTTCAGGAAAACTAAAACAACCTGATTGAAACCTTATAATACTTCGTAAAAAAATTGAGTTTTCCTTTAAGATATTAGTATTTTTTTAAATTAATCTAGGACATATTAATAATAAAAATTCGTTTAAGACTTTAAGTGATATATTATTATTTATAAGATTGAAAAATGTAAAATAAAAAATAAAGGATGGCATGTCGTCGTCCCACATAGCATCTGATGATTTTATGTATAATTTTGTGTATTTATATATATAATAGATTTGCATGGTACTCTTAGGGCAAGTTAAAGATGCTTCGTCCTGAGATGGAGTATTAGAATAGTAGATACAAGATCTATCTTTGGATTACCATAAAAATAGGATAACCATCAGATTGTGAGATGCTTTTTAGTTCCAACGGAACATTATTTTATGGTCTAACATATTCTATAATAAAAACATAGGTGGAAGGGGAGGATAAGAACCAACAACAGTTGACATCCAGAAGAAACACCAAGGTATTTACATCACAGAGCAAGAAAAGTAGATTTCCAAAGTCCATAAACACAAACCTGAAAAAGAGCTTTCAGAAATTCGGGACACAAGAGCAAAAGTTGACGAGCTATTTCCTTGTTTTGGCTAGACAACAACTGCAACCAAAATAATGAGTATAAAACATAAAACAGAAATTCATTAATTGAAAACAATAGCCGATTATGACATTTTTTACCTTCATATCTGAAATAACTTGAGTTAGCTGACGCCTAGACATCTTTGCCAAATGAAGAGTCAACGGGTCTTGGCCCAAGACTGGCTGATTGTGCAAATTAGTTTGACTCACATTACCACAACTCTGAGGAACACCAAGAGCTCCAGCCATGAGAGATGCGGCAGTCATAGCTGATGAGGCCCCAATCGCTTGTTGAGCATTTTGGTCTCCAGCATTGACCTGGCCTGGTGGCTGCTTCCTTTGAGGATCTAATTAAGTTGCACAGGGTACAAATATAGTAACCATAGTGCGAAAAAATTGCAATTATTTTAATTATTTTTTTTTAAAAAATATGAACAGAGATGATGATAAATGTCAATACCATTAACAGATGTTCCCGGCACCCCTCGACCCTGGAATATAAATAAGAAGAAAGCAAGATACCTTCAGTGGACGCTTTCACAGGAGAGTTAATGAGATCAGAGAAAGAAAGAAAAAAAAAAAAGAGAAGAGAAAAAAAAAAAAAAGATGAAATATCATCTTTTGTTTCAGAAATTTAAGAAATAAGGTTTTATTTTATGGAGTAAATGTGCAAGGAGCCATCTCTCAACTTATTTCCTAAAAGTATCAGTTAAGATTTTATTCCCACATAAAATTCTCTTTTTAAAAAAAACTAAACATTAACTAACAACTGTACCCTTTGTATTCAAATGCAACTCCCTTTTTCAAACCCTAATTTCCATCTTTGCCACCACCCCTCTCTCACCCCAAAGCGCAACCCAATAAGCTCCGAAAATAGCATCGCCGTCGAAGAGATCCACCTCGCCTCCCTTTCCTTCGTTGTCACCAGCATTTGGCCCATGGTGCCAGCCGAAGCACCTAACCAAAATGGTAATTGACGTCTCACTTTTTTGAAGCAAAAAGTGGTCATCTTATTCTCATTTTTTCCCCGACATAATTTGTCAATGTCAAGGACTTCGGGATGACATCTGGGCATTAAAAACGATAGTGTACTATTTTGTATAAGTAGACTGAATTTTTCAACAAGCATACTACAAAATTTTCACCGACATAAGCCGAGAAGCAATAGTAGCAGATGGCCACTGGTAGTGGGATCTTGGGATGATTTAGAAAGTTTTGTAACTTATAAGTGAAGGGGGTGTTTTTGCGCAAGAGATGTATTCTGAAAAGGACACTTTACGTGAATTTAAAAATTAGGTGATACTATTTGAGAATTAAGTCTCCTGTAGTGAACATCATGGGAATTTTCCCTATTTAATATGGGTTTTAAGAAAACTGCAAAAATCTAAAGTAAAGTCATAACTCAAAAAGAAGAACGCATCAGCTTTGAAAATCTTTACAAGCGTATAGTACAGGCCGGTTGAGTTCAAGTGGCATTTCAGTCTATAGCATTGTAATAGACAGGCCTTCATATAAAATTATTTGACAATTAAGTTTTCACCTTTTTGAGTATTCAGTTTATGTGGCTATGGCACCCACAAAAGAATCCCTACGAAATTTCATCAATGTGAAAAAAGAGAATATCAAAACCTGTCCTAGAGCACTTTAAATAAAAAATAAAAAAATACTGTCCTAGAGAAAAGTCAAATTTATACATGAGAGGCCACAAATTTTGAAAAGAAATGCTAATTTGATCCCAGGAATGGATAATCTTATACAGCAAGACTTGTAACCTAGAGTACCTTAGGCAAGCCAGCAAAGATTTATTTCCCCTCGAAAGTAGATCATAAAACAGATCTTCTTTTCCCCTTTTCTTTTCTTTTTTTTTTCTCATCGTTTTCCCCCCTTTTTCTTTTGTGTTTTTTCTTCTTCGGGGTGGAGGTGGAGGTGGGGGTGGGGTGTGGGGGTGCTTTCCAACTTCCAAATAGAAGAAGCAACGTGATTCAATTATATCTAGGGGGAAGGAAAGTAGGCTTGGTGATGGAAAAATGAAACATGGATCATAAAGAGGACATGAAGTTGCTTAACCATAAATATCAAGTAGAACACTGGGATTGGACAGCCATCGAGGCTTGGCTTGCCGGTGTTTCAATTATAAATGGATGCAGAAAATAGCGACAAGAGTTTAACCAACAAAGAGACAAACAGGAAAAGAACTCGTCCATCAGCACATGTATTTCCCACCTGATCCCTATTTCTATCAGCCCCTTTGTCATTTTCAGCAAAATCAACTCTCAACTGCCGGCCATTAATTTCATAGCCTTGAAGATTCCTACGAGCGCTTAATGCAGTCTCCTCATCTTTGTACTCACAGAACCCATAACCCTTTGGCTTGCCTGTTTCTCGATCGACAACCAATCTGAATTAAAAAAGGATCAGCAAGGCAGCATAAAGCCACAATGTAATATATGAATTCCAACATAAAGTTCTTCTTTCAATTATAAAAGGGAGCAATTTAGTAGTTTATGGGTTTCTTGCCCCACCAAGGCAGCATTGAAGCAACTTGTTACGTTCCAAGTGACAATGAAAGCATGAAAGCACTCAAGCTAAAACTGCATAACTATGACCAGCAAGATAAAATAGCTACTAAGTACACACCCTAAAGTTGGGTGTGTCGAGAGACTCGAGACACATTTTCGTTTTTTTCCAAACTTATAACTAGAGTTTCCCTTAAAGAGAACACCTAGCTGCTGTGGAGTTTATATTTTAAGCAGAAGTATTTAACGGATCCATATGCATCGCACAACACAAATGATAAATTTTGAAATCAAGAACAGTGAAATTTCAGGATATCTGTGGCTGAAACTTTAAGGTATATTGAAAATCTCCTGATTCAGCTGCAGTTTACCCTCGCTGTGTGAGTCAAAGATACTACATTAAAGACCATCCATTCTTTCTACCACTTGTACCTTGAAGGAAAATTTGGAGGAAACTAGAACCTTAAAGAAAAGATATACCAAGCGAGCGTTGGTTAGCAGCTGGCAGTGGCAGATGCTAAGCTTTATGGTCTTATGGACCTAGCTGAAGCAGAAAATAGATGCTACATTTCTGCATTTTACTTTCTCTGGATGGCTAAAAAAGCTTCAGCAAACAAGCACATTCATGATGATTTCCTTATTTCGGAGTGGCGAGTGCATAGTGCATCATCATTGATGGTGGGATGGAATAATATATTTTTCTCAATATGTAGAGCGCCACATCTATCACCATCTATTCTCACACAAAGCATCAGAAGTAGATAAACCAATAAAAAGATATATAACGTCCCTAGGTTTTGTTATCAATCAGTCATTTATTAAAGCACATAAACACAAACAAACCTGAAGGAAACAACAGGGCCAACCTCCTCACAAATTTGAATTAGTTGTTCTTCAGTGGCATCATATGGTATATTCCCAACTGAAAGAAGAAACCGAGATAAACCCAATCAGCACCAGCACAAGAAAAGTTTCGGCTTAGATAGAAGGAGAAGTTTCGGCTTAGATAGAAGGAGAAGGGCCACACCAAAAACACAACGGTGCTGCTGAGTTGAGGCCATTACTCAGCAAAAGAAGAAGGAAAAGCTAAGCTTCAACTTCTTTGCCAGTATGTCTCCTTCCTTGAATAGTTCGTGGATACCCCCAGCCTTTTCGTTCAACTTCTTTGCTTAGCTACTTCTCAGCAGCAGTTGCTTCTTTGAACACTGCAATAAAAGGAGATATTTCAATAAGTTAACCAAGAAGCTATTCCTTCCACAGTCATCAAAAAACACAAGGCCTTGATTTTGTCTCCCAAAAAACCGCCCGCTGATGCTCAAGTGTTTAGCCCCTGTTGTCTGGCGTTTTCTATTGACCAGTTAATTAAGAGCCATTATGTTTCTTTCCAAGCAGGGTAGCACAGATAGTATTGTTCAAATTCCACGACTATTTGTTTTGCTGAGTTGACATCTACTTTGTTAATGTATCACATTTCCTGGAAACTTTTGCAGTTGGGATTTTTCATATAGAAAAGTACATACCGGACATTATATCTCTGACGTAGATACCGCAGAAATTAGAAAAACAATATAAAGCTGGAAGTTCTGAAACAAATACCTAGTCTTGAATTCATTCTCATTTCTGTTTTGATTTGTTTCTTCTACTACAACCAATACTTCGATACAAATGTTTTATCCTCCCTTTATGTACTCAGTTTAGTAGGGGTGAGCATGGTACAAGACCGTCCGGTATCAGACGTTTCCCGTCCCGTCCGACTTTTCTGGAGCTTAGATTGCCCAAAATCCAATTGGAAAGGCCTCGAACCCAATAATAGAATAACCATTTAAGGAATTTTTAGAGTCTAGATTACCTAGCCGCTTCCATTATCCCCATTGTTCATTCAATAGTTGAATCCATAACAGGGTTCAGAGGAAACAAAAAATCGCTTGGATTCTTTAGAAAATGAATCATGAATGTGTAGCGCACCAAGAAACACATCTTTTTCATGACCAATTATTGAAGACATCAAACTAACATCTTTTCTTACTGCTCCGAGCGTACCTTCTCCTACAACTTCAGAGATTCCTACAGCAACCAACCATATCACAACTATCAATAACTAACCAATCTTTCACTATCTATATAAACACGAATGTGTATCATACTCATATGTGTCATATATGCATATAGTATTCACCTTGATGGTGGCTTCGTTCGATCAATCAATTTCGCAGCCAACATCAAAGCAGGTGTCGACGCAGCAGCGCAAAAGATTTCGACTAGGGTCGCCGGTGGACTGGTCCGGCCGGTCTCTCTTGTCCGCAAAGAAAGCAAGGCCGAGGGCAAAAGGCGGTCAGGTGGTGTCGCCGGTTCGATTCCGGCTTGGCTTCCTTGCCGGTCGACGGAGACGGAGAAGAGTGCAAGAGACCGAGACAATGTTGTACAGAGAAGCGAGAGACGCTTCGGAAACTTGTCTTCTTTTTCTTGTTAGCTAGGGATTGATGTGTGAATCGGATATTGGACAAGTAACGCGTCTGTACATATCTTTATGGGAAGGAGTCTTTGATATTATTTCCACATTTTTTGATGAAGTTTTGTATGCTTGTAGTTTTTAAAAAGTAGAATGATAGATATTTTTTAAAAAAATGATTTTGGCTATAAAGATTACTAGAAAAACATATTCTAGGTTTAGAAAATCAGAGAAAATAACACATTAACTTTGAACTTTTAATTTTTTTATACATAATCTCAATTAATTTTAAAAATAGACATATGTCCTTTTAAATGGGAGTTTTCTATCAGAAAAATATATATTTTTAGAGGATTATGTGTTAAAAATCAAATTTTTTTCAAAATTTATACGATTGAATTATTATTTTTATAATTTATGGGATAAAATATAATCGGATGATAGATGAGGGGTTAAATATTATTTTCTCAGAAAATAAAAATGTTCTATGTCGACATCATTATTTTCATGATTATTCTCATAATCTTCTTGTTTGTTTACTAACTTATATTTTTATAATAGTAATTAAAAGATAAACATGATGATTATTTTTATGAAAATCATTTTGATTGTGATTTTTCTTTTGAGATTTCTTATAATATAAGATCAAATGAAATTATGACATATTGTAGTGAAAGAATAGAAGGTTTTTCTATTTTGTTATCAACTCATTTTAAAAATTAGGATGTCATTTCTTACTAAAAGATGTAAAAAAAAATAAAAAAATCTACAAGTTTTGATGGATAATAGGAGATTTTTTGTTTTTCGGTTTTCATTATTGTTGTTTGAATTTAAATGGATGACGTCCCATATATTACATATCGCCAAATGATTTTACACATTTATAAAAACAATAGATAAATACGCATACCACCACATGAGTTTGCTAAGTATCCATCTGAGTGTCATCAACAGGGTCGGACTTCCCATTTCCCAAATTCTGTAACCGAATGTATATATCACATGTTGAGCAATGAAATTTAGAATTTTGATGGATATTTTGTTAAAAAATAAAAATAAAATAATGGATGGTTTGCTTTTTATTAAATATTTGTTTTTTTTGTGTTTTTTTTCCAGCTATAATAATGGTTTATGGTTTTTCTTTTTTGTTTTCACTCTTTTATATAAAAAAAAAATATTTCTTTTTTCATAAAATATGTAAGATAATGATGGTATGCCGTATCCTAAATAATATCATATGATTTTGTATATATATAGATTTTGGACTCTTGTCTAATTTTGATATCCAAGATGCAATCAATCGTTTATCGGCTTGAGAACATTTGGAGTTTCGCTCTCATTGCTTGCTACTCCCAATTGATTTCCTTATCACAACTAATGTTGCTTCAACATGAACCTCAAGAGGCTTATCACAACTATCCGCTCACTTTTACTTTTTACCGATATCGATGATTGGTAAGTTCGGATTGACACGTTGGAGTCATCACACTTATCGTGAGGCTAACAAGACTGCAATTTAGTTTGTAAACTAAGCTATGCTGTTTCCTCTTTTCTTTACAGTATCATGAATCTTGATAGATTATTGTATGGTTTCCATTTGGCTTACTTAGCCGAAACATATGGGGTTGAATCCTCTCGTTCTATTCTTCAATAAAACTTCTAAGTTTTTTACCCTCCCTTTTAGCCACAAAGATAATAGACCAAAAGCTTGGATTATTGTCTGTACATAAAGGTTATTTCTTCGATCATTATTCTTATTGCTCTATTAGCTAGTAAGCTAGCTTACTTGCTCACTCAATGAAGAGTTCGATCACCCAATTGAGAAAAGAAGCAACCCACACCAGAGTCCAAACGAGAAAAGAAGAAACCCACGCCACAACCCTCGCCAGAGTTGACCCTCAATCCCAATCTTGCATGCCAAGTAGAAGTGAGGGACTCGATTATTGTTTCCTTATTGTCGTAGTTAGTAAGATGAGATCACCTGTGCACAAAGACCCTCACAAAAGTTAAATTGCGGAACGTTCTTTCCTTTACTGATGCAAAAAAAAATAAAAAAAATAAATAATAATAATAATAATAATAATAATAATAAATAAATAAATAAATGTAACCCACTTCATATACTGTGCACATCTAATCAGAAATTTTCCCCGACCATTCTCCTTGAGAATGTCGAATGATTAGATATCACAATTATTCCATGAACATGATACAGCCCAAAACCGTGACATGAGGCAGCCAAGTTCCACAAAATACAGCTTAAACATCAGCACAAATCAAACTCCGGTTCAATATCACATATTGCAAGTTAGTCAACAGAGAGCAGGGCAATGCTGGTGCATGGAGTAGGTAGCGATGCGCTGATCTATTTCGATGACCACTCGGTCTTGGAGCTAGTGGTTCATCTCAACGAACTATGAAGATAGAACTAAAGAAGATTCCTGGCACATAGGCAGGGTTCCTTCCTATCAATAATAAAACAAATGTACATCGTTTCACAAAGAAGCAAGTCAACTAAGTTCCGGAATGGAACAAGTCAACTAAATTTGAAATGGGTAACCAAGAAGAATACATAATGGGAGCTTCACGAATTGAAGGAACAATCTCACAAGTTACAACAGATGATCAGGCCAACTAGCTTCTCTTAAAACACATCTACTTGATATACTACCAAACTTTGGCATCTGCTAGTTGTTGACGGCATCTGTTCTCCTGACTCATCTCACTTTACCAAGAGAATTGGAGACATAATGCCAGAACAGGGACATCAATTAAGGGACTGCAAGTCAGGAAGCGCCTCTTTAAGGCTTATGCAGCTTGAAACCAAATACCCTCGGCACATAGTTCTGTGCCGCCTTTTGAGGTTTAAGGTTTCCATATGTCATGAGAAACAGATGCGGGAATGTAGTACCAAAGTAAGCTCCGTCAATATCTACGTTAGGTGAAGGAAACTCTCAAGGGATGAACCAAACTTGATTTTACAACAGATGAAATGTACACATATGAGAATACATACTGCAACAGACCGCAGGTCCCTTCAGAGCTAATACAAGAGTTATCATAGACTCCTAGTAGGAGACAAAGCAGAAATCATGGTACGGAGAAGTTAAATATAACTGCAGACACGACATGACAGCCAAAGTTCACGGCATATAATAAGAAGAAGAAGAAGAAGAAGAAAAGTATGCAATGCAGGTATTCGACTCCCAACAGAGATCAGAGATGATGTAGCATCCGCTCGGCATCTAATTGAATAAATCATCGATCAATTAGTTAGATATCCAGTTGACAATTCTCAGGGATGATTAAATTTCAAGAGCATAAACATACAACATAAAAGCAATTCAATACTGCAAATATGCCCACATGCCATAAGGATACTGCCTTGGTATTTGGATCTCGGGTAATAAATATCTTCACATTTTGGACAATAGATCTTGACGGTACTCGAGCGTGGGATGTCTGATTGTCCAACGGGGAGGCAGGGCTGACCAGAGCAGTAAACCCTTGGGCATCTTCCAAAGCCACAACTTTTGTACTTCTCTAACTGTAACAAAAGATCGCAACCTTTTTATAACCATGCACCGAAAAAATTGCTTTAAGAAACTGGGACATAAGAGAATGAGAAAAAATATACTACCATTGCAGCCATCCCCTTGCTAGTCAATATGTAACGGACATGAATAAGCCCATATAACATCTCTGCCGCAGATTCGACCAGTTCATTCTGTTCTTCTGTGAACATATCTCCTAAAAGAACAATAAGATGTGATAATCTAACAAATAGGAAAATCTACAGAAAAATATGCCAGCACAAGATGCTTCGATAAATTATTCAAGACATTTTGTTAAATCAAAGTAATGCAGGTGACCAGATAACCATCCTAACAATCACTAGAATTACACTTGGATGATTAAAGGTGGAACAGATATGCTAGTGGCATTAAGCATACTTACCACAGAACCAAATACAGGACATAATCATTTGCCATTCACATAAGAAAACAGCAATAATAAGAGACTTCAAAGAAAGCAAAAACCACAACTCGCTTCAAGAACATTTTCCTGGAAGAAGAACTCCAACTCCAGGTCTTTTTTTTTTTTCTAATTTTAATTTTATTTTATCATTTTTCATGGACACAGAGATCTAACTACAGGTTTAAAAAAAAAAAAAAAAACTTTCACAAGAGCACTCTGATGACAATGAGCAGAAACAGAAGAGGACAAGGTCTATGACTGCTGGCAAACTGAGGAGGTATTAGGTCTGCCATTGGGAGCAAATCCACAGGAAAAAGAAAAGATGTCGGAACCACTCATAAAAACGAGAATTACCTCAAACTAAGGGAAGGAACAAAGATTTGTGAAACTAAAACTGGCTTCATAAATAGGCTTAAAGGTTTCAAAAGTACCAAGGAGAGTCAGTCGAGGTCCCAAAAAAACGATAGCATATCCTCACACATATTTAACCCAGAAAAGGAGCAAACTCTCCTTAGTAATAAAAAAGAATTAAGTTCTTGTGTGTGGCAATATGAATGTCACCCGTTACCACCCGCTAGTAACAACGAAAGAAAAAGTCAGATCCCATCAGAAGCGACCTCAGTGACATCATGCTATGACTTATGAACATAACTCAGAAACATACTGCAACAATCTGATGGTGGCACCTATTTATAATCTAGCAGAAAGAGTGAAATGACAAAAGGTCAGTAATGGAAAAAGGTCCTATCTGGATCTATTCTAACATAATTTAAGCCCTTATCCATTCTCATATCATATTTCTAGGGTTTCTCGAAGCTCCTTAAAGGCCTTTCCCTCCTCTCTTGACTGGCACTCTAATCCATTATTTCGCTGGTGCTACAATAGATCTGAAATTGGCACATCCACACCATCATATTAGTGACTCTCATCTTATCTTTTACAGATGCTCCTCAAGTTCCTGTCATATAACTTCATTGCGGATCATACCTCATCTCAGGACCGCACATCTACCTTAACATTTCCATCACATTTACTCTCACTTTTGTATTTGTTACCACCAAACTGGCAGCTCTCTGACCCAAAGAACATCGCTAGACAACTAACTCTCTTATAAACTTTCCCATGAGCTCTGACCCGTGGTCCCATACTCTAGAATGAAATACCACTCCTGATACACTCTTCATCTCAACCAAGCAGAGCTCTGATCCTATGGGTTACACTATCATCAATACCACTATCCTTGTGCAGCATCAAACCAAAATACTAAGAGTCTCATTTAAGAAGATTTAATCTAAAATTGTCACATGAAATCAAATAATATCTTGATGAAACCATACAACATATTCTAATTCATAAAAGATAATTAGACACTGAACCTCAAGTGACTCGCCATATTAGGTAGAGACGCAGCAGAAGTTGGTACACACGCAAGAAGACCTGAAGAAGAACCTGCCTACATTGTGGCCAATGATTAAGCTAATGCTTAACAACATTATACTGGAGTATGGCTTCACTGCTTCAAGTGCAGAATATATCAGCACCGACAGATTGTGGGTAAATAGGTTGCAAGAAAACTTTCATCAGAATGGAACTAAAGAAAAGCAGGGGAATGTGAAGATCTGAGGAGGAAAACAATGGCTTGAGTCACATGAATCATCCGCAGATTAGGGCGGTCAATAATTTTAATGATATGATTCAGGAGAAAAGTAGCCGAACCAACCCAATAGATCCTGTGGGAAGGGGGAATCAACCATGATCTCCTCTCTGACTAATTGGCCAGATCAGCCAATTCTGCAAACCATTAGCAAAAACAAAATTTTAGAGCCAGCATATTGTCGTATATTGTGGAGACTTACATGGAGAACCAGAGGTACGAATTACTCAATAGTCTATAATATTGGAAAGCTCACAACTATCAGGCCAGTTCCCTTTCCAAATCGTAGTTTTGGTAAGGTGAAGGGGAATTTGATCACCATCATCACAGAGAAATTGAGGGTGACTTCTGCATACTCAATAGTAAATATGATTATAGTGGTTGTCTATTATCATCAATACTTGGAAAAGATCATCATATTTTAATACATGGGTTTTTTCACCTTCTATCTTTCGGAACTGTCGAGGAACCAACTCTACCAAAAATCCAAATAGATGATAGAAGACCCACTAATGTATATTAACACTCCCCCTCACACGAAACTCCATAGGGACATGAAGTGTACACAACACTAGCTCAACCCTTACCAAGTGCTATACAAGGTCCACATAAATAACCACATAGGTGATAATAAATGGAGGGAGACAGAGATCGAACTCATGAACTCTTGTCATGACCTGTTCTGATACCATGACGAAGAACCAACTCTATCAAAAGTTCGAACTGATGATAGAAAACCATAAATATATATCTAATATAAACATTCATATGACAACATCCGGGCAGGACATTCATCAAGACAATTCCAGTGATCACAAAATAGATTTTAAATTTCTAGTAGAGCTCAAATCCTGATCAACATCGGTCAGTTATTTTTTCTGGGCAAAGCACTTATGACAGTATCAATAAATTAGCAAAGAAGCATAGGAAATTAGTGAAACCTTGAAAAGGAGTAACTATTTAACTCAAACCAGTGTTATCAAGATCTCTAGTTTCAACCCTCGTTTTTTATCATAAAAACTTAACCAACATGTCGATAGGTACCATGTGTATCTCGACTTAAACGAAAAGGAAGATAGTAAACCAAAAAAGCAAATGATTACCATGAGAAGACTCGACATCCAAAATCAGGTCTAGTGCATACTCATAATATGGCACTTGACTGCTCAGGCCACAGAGGTTAAAGTCATCTTGAATGTATTCGTCATCAACTTCACAAAAAAATTCATTTCCACGCAAGTTGCAAAACCACGAGATCCAAGATGTGTCATCACCATCAGACCCACTGACATCAGACTCCTCGCTATCCGTTTCTGTTTCCTCTGCAGTAAAAATAAGCACTATCAGCACTTGCAACTTACCAGGGTAGCAATGAAATTCAAAAACAGAAAATGAAGATATCAGTTGTCCAGATGTCATCAACCTCAAGCTTGATGACAAATTCCTCACCAAGGTAACTATGAGCAAGAGATGATATTTTTATAACTCTGAGGCAATTCAGCCAATAACCAGTTGAACCTATCCTTTAGAGAGCTCTAAGACTAGGAAAAGCCTGGACAAAGAAATAAAATCAACAATTTGCTAGAGGGGGTTAATTCATGCAAGTGGAAAAAGTCAAATAGCAACAGAAATAGCCTATGCCATCATCATTATCGTCATTTTCCTCTCCGGATCTTATGACCTTGACTGCAACGAGTTTTTTTTTTTTTCATTTTATGAAGATTAAATTCACACCATGTGAGTTAGATTTTGCATCGTACCAGTTTCCAATTTAAGAGTTGCACCAGAAATTGCCACCTTTTATCCTCAACTCTAACCGTTTGATAGTTGGAATTTACCCTTCATCTAGTTCTAATGCATAGATTGGCCTCCTAAAGGAGCTACATCAAAGTTGCAGATTCCTACTATAGACCGCCAAAAACACTCCTTAAATAAAAACAAAAAACAAGGGTGGTAGAAAGGAGAAAAGCAAGGATAGTCAAAACTGCACAAGTGATAACTGATAACACAAGCTGCACAAAGTTGTTCCTCTCCCCATGCTGTAGGATTTTCAAAGGTGCCAAGATTCATGAAAGGGTTTCTGCACTTGTAATCTCAAGGTTTCTGTTTTGAAAATCTATTGGGGCCCTTTCCTTTCAATCACGAGCGATACATGTCGGTCATGTTGACCAATACACCATTAAAATGCTTGAATTGTTTGAAGCCAGGGTGTATTGGGACCGTTTTCAACGAAAACGACACTTATCGGGTTGATACATGGCACACCATGCTATGAGCCCTTCAGCAAGACCATGAAGCGAGATTTTGCTCTTACTAGCTGGAGAAATACTCTGTAGAAGAGATCAAGAGAAGCAATGATCGAGGATTGAAGAGATATAGATGCTAAAGTCTTAACATATTGGCTCTGAGTGCATACAGAGCCATCAAAAAAGATGCCCAATCATGCAAATCAGAGAGAAGAAAAATGTCCTTAAAGCTCTACCCTTGGGAGAACAAGAAGCTACTATTTTAGTATATTTAATGCTCATGGTTGGCTAGGGGACATCTCAACCCAAACATATTTCAGGTCCTTCACTTCTCACAGTAAATATTAAACAGTAATTAAACAATGGATAACTGGCGAAAAAGTAGTTTGAGATGGTTTGAGATTCTTTCAGAGAAATCAGAAGGAATATGAGACAGTAGATTATGCAGAGGTGGTTCTGACATGAGAAGTCAGAAGGATTATGCAACAAGAGATGCTAATTCCTGAACACAAATAAACTGCAGCAAAGGTTTCAATATTTCATGAACCCAAAGTGTGAGATAATCTGCCAGACAAATAGTGCAAAAATCGGCAAGAAAATCAAACAGCTGCACATCAGCACAACTTGGTTCACACCGAGGTCAATACAAAATAGTCAAGGAAGGAGATGATAAAACTCCATCTAAGAGTTTTCATGGGATTTAGTTTTTAAGTTCTTCATTCCTTTTATCTTTTAGATTGGAGGAGGGCTCTGAACTGACGGTATTCCACCAAATCAAAGTCTTTCTTGCCTGTAGGGGATCATGCTCCAGGTTCAACACCCAGAGTACGTATGTAGTCTTATGATACCACTCTTCATAAAATAGTCTCACTTTGTTCAAACCGCAAGAGATAGAATCAGCGATTGCTATAAAACAAAAAATCACTAATCTTATAATCACTAACAAGACTTCCCAGTATGATGAATACGTCAATGCCTCCCACACTACCACACCACGCCAATCCCAGAAGCGATTATTCCCAACACCACCACAAATTCCGCCAAATCACAAAATTACAAAATCACACACTAAAGCAAAACAACAAACCAAACAAAACCGTGGACTTCACTGACCATCAGAACCCTGCTGATTCTTCCCACTCCGACTCCCAAACCCCGCCCCGCCCGCCTGCAAGTCCCGATGATTCCCCGACACCATCCTCCCACTCGACCCCCCTCGAAACCCACCACCATCCTTATCCTTAACCTTCAACCCTCTCGACGTCGACGGCGACGACATCCTCTCCAGATGATGTTTATCCAGCGCGTAATTCACCCGCTTCGACGGCCCTCCTCCTCCTCCTCCTCCACTGCCTCGGTCTTTGTACATGGTTGAATTGATGCTAGTGGATCATCGAGGTGAAGTGAAGATGAGATTTGGAGAGGAGGTTAAGATTGGAGGGGATTTGGCGAGGGAGAGAAATTGGGGATTTGTGGAAATTAGGGTTTTGATGTGACACAGGTTTCAGCTGACTGTGAGTCTGGGAGGAAAAGAACAGAAAAGAATTGATTGGATTTCAGAGGGGAAAAATTACAGATTTTCCATCTGTTCCACTTGTGAGTTTTACGAAGGAAAAGCTGAAAGGATCCTGCTGTCTTGCTTGTGAGCTGTTGAGAGAGGAAAGGAAAGGATTGTTAACAGAATATATCACTCAATTGTCCTTGACTTCAAATACAAAAAAAACAAGAGACCTGAGCAATATAACATATTGATAAGTATTACAACCAAACTCATAGATTAATAAAATAATAAACCATTTGACATTTAACATATAACACCAAGAGACCTGAGCAATATCAAGAGACCTGCTTGCTAGGTGATTCTCATTGGTATAAAGCAGGAAGAATAAAGACTAGGAAATCAAAGAAAATATAAGCATAAAGATAATATGCCAATTACATAAGAAACAAGTGTAAGCCAAAATACAAAGTTATACAAGTTCCCATGCAGAGAAGTACTCAAACTTGATAAATTAAGAAGACAATTCTCATCAGTTAGCTTTGCCTCTCAATAAAATAGGGACAAGCTCATCAACATTGAGAAAAAAACAACAAGATCATGCTTTCCATACATCATGTAGTAGCTAGTTAAGCCCATGACGAATCATTGTGGTAATCCAAAAACAGCTCTAGCTTTGTCTTGATTATCAAGAAGCCATATATAAGTATCATCAAGCACAATTGGCTCAAGTTCCATAGTAATCAACTCTTGATAGATTTCCTCGCCTGAATAAATCTGCGGTGCAGATGTTGTGCCCAAAGTTTTAATTAGTGCATCACCTTGTTTTTCCATAATTGCAGCAATCCTCTCCATCATGTTAACAGTCTCTTTTTCTAATTAATCAACTTTATCCTTCTTCTTCTTGGTTTTGGAACCTTCTGAATGTGAGGAATGTGCCTCTAAGTGCTCAACTTCAAACGATTCATCTAGTACATATGAGTCATAAAGTTGATGAGATCCCTCAAAACCTTCCAACTATGCTTCATTTTGAGAAATCATCCCATGAATTCGAGCAATTGTAGATTCAACAGTTTTGTATTTATTTTTCTCTTTAGCTGTACCTTTTTCATTTGCTTATTAGTTGCAAAGAACTCCTCCAAACCATCGTAACAATAAAATGATTTATCCTTCCAAACACTTTGCTTTTGGATTAGCTTTTAGAGAAAAAAAAAAAGGAGCAAATGAAGTTAGAATGATATATTATAAAACCCAAAAACTGTCTACTTGAAAATAAGAAAGTAACTAGCACTATAATAATAAATACCTACGATCAAGTGCCTCTTTGTGGTGTTCCTGATTGTCGTAGCATCTCTTTTATCTCTTTCAACACTTACTCTAATGTTGCATAGCAACAGAAAGACTCTTTGTGTTGTTCCTGAGTGTCGTAACATCTCTTTAATCTCTTTCAACACTTATTCTAATGTTGGAAAGAACAGAAAGACTGTTTTCTACATCCTCATAAGCAAATATGAGAAACAAACAAAAAATAAAATAAAAATAAAATTAGAGTCAATGTAGAAATATAGCAAGAACATGCAACAAGAAACAAAAAGTGAAACAAGAAATAATTAAAAATTATAGATGAGAGCTGGATAAATAAATATACAAATAAACATATTAAAAAATAAAAAATAAAAATCTAATACTCCTTCTGTCCCACAAATCTTACAACGGTTTGATCCGAATCGATTTTTTTTATGTATATATTGAATTTGATATATTTTGATAAATATAATGTAATGATGATGATGGGTTTGATGTGAAAGTATGAAAGAGAATGAGTGAGGAGATAATCGAGTATAACGGGGTATTGTGTTTATTTTAATATAAAATTATTTTCCACTAAGAAAATAAAATAAGTTTTGCAAGATTTATGAAATAATCCAAAATAATAAGTGCTGCAAGAATTATGGGAAGGAAGGAGTAATAAACTAACTTAAAAACAATTTATCCTGCCTTGAAACGCTATCGTCCACCTGAGCTACCCCACAACTGTTATCATATTATCCCAATTAGACCTATTTAGGGTCATGTCCTTAATTAGTCCAAACAACGTCAGGTCTTTTTTAATAACTTCACCCCAATACTTCTTCGATTTTTTTGTGCCCCGTTTACTCTCCGTCATCACGAGGGATTCACATCGTGTGACCCGGGAACTTAGGTCTCTACGCATCATATAACCAAATCATCTCAACACTTACTCTATTCCGTCCCATAATAATAGGGATAATTCTAGGAAGTATCACTTAAGAAATTATATTTCAAAGTACTCCCTCTCTCCTATAATTAATAAATTTTTATCTAAAAGAGTCATAGTATACTCATTATTTCACAACAGTTATATTAAACCCCGTTATCACTTAAAAAAATAAAAATTTTTTCTTCATCCAATTCCATTAAAATTTAACACACATAAATTTACGTGTCAGTTTTAATATTATGAGACGCAGTAAATATCACTTAATTAAGATTTTATATCCACACAAGATATTATTAGGATCACGAGTTCTAAACTTGATTTTAATATAATACTCCTTCCGTCTCAAATAAATTACGATGACACACTAAGGATAGATTAAATTATGAATATTAATCCTGAGCTAGTATATGGATTTTATGACATCGTTAAGAATAAGAACGAAATATTTTGAAATACGTGCCATCGTCATTTATTTGGGATGGAAAGAGTAATAAAATATTATTTACTTTTAACATTTTTTATGTAATTTCTTGTAAACTTTTTTTAATAAGTATTATCAATTTTTTCATTAAGTTTATACTTCTAGGAATTTATTATTGAACATAATATATATGATTGCTAAATTATGAAGACTACATAGTCTTATTACAAACTCAAAAAGAGGATTATCAGAAAACCTTTTGAATTAAATATGCATATTAATTAAGATTCTTGAAGATGAGTAATATTAAATTTTATATTGATTAATAATGAGAGAATTATCTATTAGTTATCAAATCCCAAAATACTTACTAATTGGTCATATACCCCATCATCTTATTTACCAGGCTTTCTAGCAAGAAAAAAAAAAAAAGACGAAAAGAAAAAAGACTTGAATACACTAATATCTAAAAGACAACAAACCATTCATAAAATAAAATTCAATCTATAATTTTCAAAAAATAAAAAAATTGCTCTCCTTTTCTTCAACAAAATTAATTGTTTTCTCCTTCCCTTATCCTTCATCAGTGCCATCGTCATCAAAGTCGATAGTGCATCTGCCATTAGAGACGATAGTGTGTCTATCAAGGCCAACAGTACATCGTCAGAGTCGATGTTTACCTCGATTCATGCATAGTTTTACCATGTTATTATGTATCGTTTTGATGTATTTGTATTCGTATTCCTATGGATTCTAGTCCGATTTGCTACATTCGCGAGTTTTGATGCTTTTGTGTTACTTGCAGGTGAAAACTAGCAAACAAATGATCAAAAGACACCGGGATTGAGGTATGATCATGCAAAGAATAAGGTAGTACGAAAAGAGGATGAAACGAGGACGAGATACACAGCTTCAGCACAAAAGCCAAAGCACCCGGGCACAGAGCAATGCCACGCCAGGGCGCGCTTCAGTTTGCCCAGAAATACTGCTTCAGTGTTTGCATCAAAGCATCTGGGTGCCATGTTAGCCACGCTGAGGCGTGTTCTGTGTTTCCCAGAATCCATAATGCAACAATTTCATTAAAGCGCCCAGGCTCGAGACTCTCTCCTCTCTAATTATATATAAATATCCCTTTTGTCCCAAATCTCATCATCATTCATCATACACGAAAATCAAGGGTTTTTGGTTGATCTTTTGAAGGGTGGCAGCCATGATTCATCGGGAAAGAGAGAAACATCGAGGATTCTCATCGGAACGATTCAGACTTTGTATCCTAATCGGTTTAGCGTTCTAGACTCATTTTATTTACTGTTTCTAATATGATGATTACTATACACGCTATGTATTTTTTATATTGTCTTAGTGTTCGAATCATGATCTAAACCTTGCGTTAGGGTTATGATGTAGTTCGGTGATTGTACCTATGACATTTATATGTTGTTAATCTAGTTTTGATTGTTTTATAGTTATGGTATGCGATCATGCCTAATGTTTCAACAACTTGATCACTTGTATGATCCATGATATAAATGGACTCCGAGAGGATATTTTTGTATCGAGAACTAAACCATATACCCACACGTTGAATGCGAGATCGAGAGATCGCTTGGATAGCGTGCGAGACACATTAGGAATCCCCAAATCTCATGCTTACCACAACGTGACGACCTCTCATTTAGAGATGTTAAAGATGACATTTAGTTTGACATAGTCTAGGGCTTGGTAGAGCATAGATGACATCTTAGGGATCCATTTATAACCACAATTCATAATTCACTAGCAAAACAACATTAGCGACAAGATCAATAGAAAGACGAAGTCACAACCCTACCTTTTCACATATTTAGAACCTCGATCTTCGATAGTTGTCTGTGTTTGGTTTCGCACAGCTTACATAGTTAGTAGAACCCTAAGTGCTACGTAACAAATCATCACATTTAGATTGTTTTACAAAGAAATACTATTCATACTTTGGTCGCTAGGATTAAGTCCTCGTGGGATGATAACTCACATAGTCACTTTTATTACTTGTTAAGACACGTGCATTTGCATTTTAGCGTGATAGACAAAGTCATAAATAAGTTTTTGGCGCCGTTTCCGGGGACTTAGTCTCTATCATAGGAGTTACTAGTTTCCTAGTGATTAAACATATTTCATTTATTGTTTTTATCTTATTTCTATTCCTTTGCAATTTAATGAGTTTGAGTTGTGTGGTTGTGCTTTTTATTGCAACCTTTCGGAACAGAGTTTTAGGCAAAACCTTAAGTAACAAAAAGAAACCTCTTGTGTAACATCATCTTCGATAGATCCGCAAGATAACCAAAACCAACTCTTGGGGGTGGGATGCATTACAACGCTGCCCAATCTCCAAACCAACCGGTGGACATTCAAGCACAAGTTCAAGAGACGATCTAAAACACGGTGCAAGCGACCCTAGCGGGCATCAACACATCTCCACCGGCCATGCCATCCATGAAGGAGTAAGCAATGCCGAAAGAGCCCAATGAGTATAGTGCGATTGTGACGCCAACCATAGACTTTGAGATCAAGCCATTTAGTGGACTTCTAAGTGAATGTCCCAAAAATCACTTGACGAAATTCCTAACGAGAGGTAACACTATCAAGATCAATGGTGTGACGGAGGAGTCGATCTGACTCTTCCTTTTTCCTTTCTCTTTAAAGGGGTAGACGTCGGAGTGGCTCTTCAACCTCCCATCGGCCTCTATTTGTATATGGACTGACATGGCGCAAAAGTTCTTAACAAAATTCTTCTCTTCGACCAAGTCCACCAAACTTTGAAACGGCATCACATCCTTTGTGTAACGCCCCATCTTGGGGTGGTACGCATCACCGTCATGACCCAATCTCAAGCTTGAGACTGAATCAAAAGGCTCTTGCAATATGATAAAAAATATTACAAAAGAGTAGTAAAAACATCAATTTTTATTACATCACATGACAAAAATATAAAAAGTTGAGTTTATTTATATGGCAAGTCATAAAAGACATGATACTAGATTCACTCGTTATTGGTGGTTTTTTTGATTCCCATGATTACCTGAAATTATTGGAAACATGGAGAAAATGAGGAAAGGCCTCGGTAAGTATACTATGGCAGGTAAAAGAGACATGTTTAGATCAAAGAGATTTCAGATACGATAAAATCGTTACTTAAACAGTGTAACAGAAGCATGTAAAATGACATTCTTAGAACACTTGCTTGCTCATTTTCATAATCAACTCATATGAGAATAAAAAAGACTTGATATTTAAAACATAAAACAAACATGTATGTGAGTTCTTGTAACTTGGTATGCTTTGTTAAGCATTATCTTGGTTCGGTGTACCTAGGGTCATCATAGACCTATCGACGTACGCCATTGATAACTTGGTCGGGATTTTACTCCCTTGGCTTACTTAACTCGCAAAACAGCTTATTAAAAGCTCTTGTTTAAACTTGACTTGATAAGCATATATGTTGATGCTTAAAAACATGTCATAATGAAACACAAAGCATGGGTTTTCTAGGCATAAAGAGGTAATTTTCATGGATCGTTTGGGGCTGGTTGAATTACTTAAGACACGTTTAAAAGCTAACCATGAACTTGAATCATTTCTTAAAATAACCACCCATATAGTTACCTTAATTACGCTTGCATTGTTCTCGTTGTAAGAGATTATGCCTCCTTAACTTCACTTGTCATCAATCTCGTCGTGCTTGCTTAGCCCACGCCTCGTCCTTATTGCTTTCTCTATCTTAGAACTACTTTAGGTGTTTGTTATTTCTCTTTCTTAACCCTAAACTTGCCCTATTTATAGAGATTTTCGTTACTGCCTTGTCACAGGAGTCGACGACGAGGGGACGACAAGTGTGTGAGGTGACATGCTCTCGTTCACCGCTTGACATGCAACGGTCTTGTCATAGGCAAAGATAATGATAAGACGACACTTGTGGATAAGGTTTTGTTTACTTAGTCATTTTTGGTCATGTGCCACTTGATATCGACATATCGAACATCGTCGTGCTAGCTTACCTTGAGCGTTTTGACTTGCGTATGCTATTAACATAAAGCGTCTTGGTTATATAAATGGTTGGTTCCATTTAAACGACTATCGATGACAAATACTTATAGAAGGCTTTATTCTTACACTTTGCCAATACGACACGGAGACTCTTCACAAGGCATGGGAAAGATTCAAGGAATTGCTCAAGTAATATCTGTATCATCGGTTTGCCTATTGGATTCGAATGGAGATTTTCTTTAAGGGACTCCACCATGAGCTTCAGGTTTCCCTTAATGTAGCGGCCAAGGGATCTTTCATGAACCTCGACTATAGGACCGCATGTGACTTGCTTGACTCCATGACGGATATCTCCTACTAATAGCAGGGTGAGAGGCAAGAGCACAAGAAAGCACAGGGTATGCTAGAGCTTGATAAGGTGACCTCAATCATGAAATAACTCAATGTCGTCACGAAGCAAGTAAGTTCCATATCGGTGAACTCCTCCAATGCCCAAGTGAATACAATCCAAGCACCTTCTTCTACTCTTTGTGACATGTGTGGAGGACCGTAATGAAGCAATGAATGTCACTTGTACGCTCACATGATGTAAGTTCAAAACATAGAGCAAGTGGTATATGGGTGACTTTTGATGAGTTCAAAGCCATTAAGTGTCGTGATAAGGTCCCCTCTTGTATGCATTTGGATGCAATTAATGAATGTACCCAAGAGACCTTTAATAACTTGTACGATGGTTCTCTTAAGCCTTATCTCTTGGGCATGGAAAGGGAAGAAGACCCTTATTTGGTGGAGTACGTGCTAAGACTTGACTCTTCGTCCATCTTCTATGCAAACCCTAGAGTTGAGCCTTTGGCATGTGATCCACCAAAGAAGGAGGATGAAGCTCCTATTTTGGAATTGAAGCCTCTATCGTCATACCTCAAATATGCTTATCTTGTCCCTTCATCTTCTTATTCGGTTATAGTCACTTCGAGCTTGAGTGTGGATAAGGAAGACAAGCTCCTTTGTGTATAAAGGGAGCATAAGTCCGTCATTGGGTGGACGATTAAGGATATCAAAGACATCCATTCATCCTATTGTATGCACAAAATTCTTATGAAGGAAAATTTCAAGCCTAGTGTCCACCATCAAAGGCGCCTCAACCCCAACATGAAGGAAGTAATACGAAAGGAGGTATTGAAGCTATTAGATACCGAAATTATCTATCCAATTTCGGATAGCGAATGGGTTAGCCTCGTTCAAGTTGTCCCCATGAAGGATGGTATAACCATGGTGAAGAATGAGAACAACGAATTGATCCCAACTCAAACTGTGACGGGATGGCGAGTGTGCATTGACTAACGAAAGTTTAACAAGGCTACTAGAAAGGACCACTTCCCTCTATTATTCATTGACCAAATGCTCGATGGTTTGGTGGGTTATTCTTATTATTGCTTCCTTGAAGGGTACTTCGGTTATGATCAAATCACTATAGTGTCGAAGGATCAAGAGAAGACGACTTCCACTTGCCTTTATGGCATATTCTCCTATAGAAGAATGCCCTTCCAATTGTGCAACACATCGACCACTTTCCAATGATGTATGATGGCAATCTACTCAGACATGGTGGAATGCTATATAGAGGTATTCATGGATGACTTCTCAGTCTTTGGTGTTTCTTATGATTCTTGTTTGGAAAACCTTGCTCTGGTGCTCAAACAATGTGTAGAGACCGATTTGATCTTGAATTGGGGAAGTGCCACATCATGGTTCGGGAAGGCATAGTGTTTGGGTACAAGGTCTCTTCACAAGGCATAGAAGTTGATAGGGCAAAGATTGATGTGATTGATAAGCTCCCATTTCATCAAATGTCAAAGGTGTTCGAAGCTTTCTTGGACAGATCGGTATTCATCAACAATTCATCAAGGATTTCTCGAGGATCACCAAACCTCTATGCAACCTACTTGAGAAGGATACTCCCTTCCTCTTCGATGATGAGCATCTTAGGACATTTGAGCATCTTAGGAGGGATCCGCTCTAGTAATGGTTGCACCTTGTTGGGATCTTCTCCATTATTCTCATGCCTCAAAGTATGGAGGTCATTTTGGAGGAAACAAGACCAATGCTAAGGTATGATTGATTTCAAAGATACTCATGCTTTCTTTGCAAGTTGTGATTGATGGCGACGAACCGAGAATATCTCCTCCCGGAACGAGATGCCCTTGAATGTGATATTGGAGGTTGAGCTATTTGATGTATAGGGCATCGACTTCATGGGTCTTTTCCCGATGTATTTCAAGAATCGATACATTCTAGTGGCAGTGGACTATGTATCCAAGTGGGTCGAGGCGATAGCTACTCCCACTAATGACGCCCGGGTGGTAACGTTATTCTTGAAAAGAAATATTTTTACAAGATTCGGCATCCTTGGACAATCATTAGTGATAGAGGTATGCACTTCTACAACCATCAATTTGATTCTCTCTTGACAAAATATAAAGTCTAACACATGGTCGCAACACCATACCATCCTCAAACGAGTGACCAAGTCGAGATCTCTAACCGTGAGTTGAAGACGATTCTTGAGAAGACCGTCAATGCCTCACGAAAAGATTGGTCGAAGAATCTTGATGATGTACTTTGGGCCTATCGTACGACCTTCAAAACATCGATAGATACTTCACCGTATCAATTGATGTTTGGGAAGGCGTGCCACTTACGAGTCGAGTTGGACCATCGAGCTTATTGCATGATCAAATTATTGAACTTTGATATACAAGAGACAGGTGTGAAGAGACTCCTTCAATTAAATGAGCTCGGTGAATTCCTCCGTGAAGTCTATGAGAACGCCAAGATCTACGAGGAACGAGTGAAGACATGGCATGAGAAGAAGATTCTTAATCGAGAGTTCTATCCGGTACAAAAGGTTCTACTCTAGAACTCTCGATTATGACTCTTTCTGGGTAAGCTTAAATCCCGATGATCGAGTCCATTCATTGTTAAAGGGCTATTCCCTCATGACGTCGTAGAACTTGAGAGCAAGGATTCTACGTTCAAAGTAAACAGGCAACGATTGAAGACCTATTTTGCTGACATCATTAATGGCTCCCCATCAACGGTTAACATGAAGGATCCTTAATGCACGAGGCCTCATCAGGCCAAGGACGTTAAACCAAGCGCTGCATGGGAGGCAATCCACGAGGGAGTTTTCTTTCTTTCAATAAGTCGATTTGATGTAGTTTGTTAGTCCATTGTGAGTCTTACGTGTTTCTTTGTGTTTTAGTTTCATAGGTATCGAGTTTAAGAAAGGAGCTCATGATGAGAGTCGAGACATGTTTTGAGACTAGAAAACGATAATTGGTAACAAGTCATTAGGAAAAACGATCATCAAATATGATACGTTCTTTTGTTCCCTTTGATTTTGGTGTCGGACATTGTGAAAAAAATGGGTACTCAGTATTTTATACGAAGCGCCCAAGCGCAGTTTTGACTCACACCCGGGCGTGGTCAATAATCCCCAAATATCAAAGTGCTCGGGCGCATGTTCCTTCCAGCCTTGGCACGACCTTGAAAACCCAGAATACACCTATGTTGGATTTTCTACAAAGCTCCAAGGGGTAGAATCATCAACGTCCGGGCATGATCTAGTTAAGTGGCCTAGACCTCGACCCCTTCTCCTTAGTTCAGTTTCTCTTCTCATACTACTCACTCAAATCGCATCCCAAATCACTCGAATCTCCTCAAAACTCTCGTTTATCTTTCGAATCTAGATCATCAAAAAGGTAATCGCTTCCCTCTTTATACCCTGAGTGAGTGGATTGAATGGATAGGATGAATTTGATTGAGTTTTTGTATTGGAGATTAGAGTTATGATTATTGGTTTGGTTTGATTTCGAAATGCTTATGCAATGATGCATGATTGGAATGTTGGGGGATGATGAATTGAAGGTATCGAGATTGATCAAATTATAAATTTGGGGTCGGTTAGGGTTTGGTTAGGGTTTTGAGGAGAGCTTGAAAACATGTACATGAGGTGTTAGAGTTATCATGTCTTGAACTCATTCATATCAATTTTTGCATGAATATCATCCGTTTTATGGATCATGGCATGCTACTAACTTATGATGTTTTTAGGTACCATGGCCAATGGATGCAACAAGGGCAAGGACGTTGGCACGTCAAGGAGAAAACATTATGGATATGAATACATCTAGAGAGACGTTTTCCGACTCTACCCTCGAGTCTCGTCTTCTTTACCTCTCAAGCGGCTGTCGATCACTTTCAAACAATCTTTGCTTGGGAGGATATCGCCAAGAGGGTGGTGGAGAAGGATGAAAGTCAGGATATAGTTAGTTGTGATACTAGGAGGCGGGGATAGTCTCTCGTTCAAAACTTGCGGTCAAACTAACAAAAATTAGTTGAACAGTAGAGTTATTTTTTACCTTATTACAGTAACGTGGGTTTCTTTTCGTTTATTTTTTGTTAAAATTGATTAGCAGTAGGGTTAAAGGTAATGAAAGCAGTAAGGTAAAAACATGAACCTTTTTATACTGGTTAGAATATATAGCAATAATACGGCTATATCACTTACTCTAGTCTTTCCTTGATTATCAGTGTCATAAATCAAGAGGATAACACTACGTGTGATTGTTTTTTTTGCTCACAATCAACCTAGCACTTTACAATGTGTAAATGACAATATAAACCAATAACTAGATCTTTCCTTCTCTTTAACAGAAATCAAAATAGCCTCTTGAAATTATTTGTTTAACACTAGTGTTATTCAACTCTTCTTTCAATAGCTGGCTCTGATCTTCAGCTATAAACTTTTTTCCTAACTCACTTGAAGCCTTACAGCACTTGTATTTCCTTTCAGAGCAAAGGAGATTCAGCGATTCAAAGGAAAACTTGGGCATTATCACTGTATTTTTAGACAACCCGAAATTTTTAAGTGTTGTTGAAGTTGTGCTTTCTTGAAAATGTCACTTTTATATCATCCTAGAACCATATTCACAAAATCGTGACCTCTGGTGTTGATGCAGAGAAGTACGCTAACACGAAATGAAAGGCAACGATGAACTTTGATTTCTTCTAAACCCTTCTGTAGAACTCAGCCTTGCTGTAATAATCTCACAAAAACAATTCAGGATCAATCTTTCCTTTATTTGAACCCGGCTTTTGAACTCAGTCTTATTTTCCTTCAGCCTCACTACAGTAACTTTCTTCAATCAGAAGCAATCCAGGATCAACCATTCATTGTTGCAGAAGCCTAAATGCCCAATCCTTACTGCTTCTTTACTCATGACCTCAATGATGTTAGCCTTACTGTATTCTTTTGAGCCAGCCTTATTGTGTTTCTCTCTGAACCAGATTTGCTGCATTCCTCTAAACCAGTCTTGTTGCATACCCATTGCAGGCTCACTTTTCAAGCATACTAATCTTAACCTTTATACATACTGGGACATTCTAAGACTAGAGTTTGTAGCCTTACACGCTCTACTTCTTCCGTCTTTTTGGAGCAATAGGGTAATCACTGTCTTTCCTCCTTTTTGGTGGCACAAGCCTAGGAGGCACAACAGTCTGTGAAGTAGTTTTACATTGTACTTAGCTGTGATCATCCGGATGAGCTTAACTGTGTCCCTCTATTGAGTATCTGCTCTAGTTGTCGATGGATGAGATCAAGACTGCTTTTAATGCTCTGCTCAATCCTTTTAAAGGCATCTTCCTCCAGTTGATTGTCAACAATACTTTTGTTCAATAATACCCCTGATTGCCTTTGTAAGTTCAAGAATGAGTGAAATGGTGTAGACAATGGAGTCTCTAAGCTGACTCAGTAGAGTCACATACTTGCCGTGAGTTAATGATTATTCAATCTTCTTGGGTAAAAGTGGCTTTTGTTGGTCAAGTTTTGTTAGCTAAGTTACAGGGTGATAATATCAATAAGAATGCAAGAAATATAAAGGCACACAGGATTATAGTGGTTCTAACAGTAGTGTTCAATAAAACTCTAAAACAGTATAATCAACTAAGAGGTATTTCACTATGTTTTGGATTTTTGTTTGACCCTTAACCTTCTTACAGAGTACACAAATGGTGCAGTCTTGCACTAAGCATCTTCCTTGAAGTGACTCCCTAGAGCTCTCTTGATTTCTATACCAAATCAATTAGTCTCCAGTATGGACACCCTCTTCAAGTGTTTGTGTGCCTTTGAGAACACCTTGAGGCAGCACCTTCTTCTTCTTCCTCACCAATATGAAGCCTTCATCATCGGTAGGCGTACTGTCGATTACGATATTCTTGCCCTTGTTGACGACAGGAGCAGTGACGGTGGCTGCGGCAGACATGGCCGAAGACATGACACTTTGGGCAGACCTGCGGCTTCCATTGGTAGTCGACCTTTAGGGAAATGACAGAATTCCCAGCTTCACATGGACCTCGTTAGGAAGGGTTTTGTCCGCACAGACCTCGACACAGATTCTTGCGAATGCGGTCTTGGTCATATTCTCCGTGAAGGAATCCGTAAAAAGTGGTTTGCCTATGAGGCTAGAAATGCCATTCAGTCCCAAGCTCGTCCATAACGCCAAGCGAATGTTGTGAATCCTGACCCACAGAGGCACCTTTTCGTGGGGCTTCTTGCACATCACCAGCTCCGGAATCTATTGCTATAGGATAATAGGCCTTCCAACAAACAACCACGACCCTTCCTCCAGTATCTTCTGCCTCACAGCTACATTAGTTATGTAAAAGTAATAGAATCTAGTGCTATCACATCCTCTAACCCGAGCTTGCTCCAGACGCTCTTGGCAATCCTCTCCACGGTCATCACCGACAATTTTCCAGAGATAAAATAGCCTACCAAATAGCTGCCCCATTTGATCATTGTCTCCGCAATGACCTCCTCCGATGGTTCGAAAATCATTCGACCATCCTCACAAGCCGGTTCGACGAAGCTGAGTTTTATCTTCCTATCCAGCGGATTGAAATTCAGCATCGACGCAAAGGTTCGTCCTTGGCCAAGGGAGCCTTGCGTGACGAGTAGCGCGGCGTCAAAGTTTCGCGCCGGAGCACGACTTCGATTTCGACTCTGCTGCCTGAGGTGGCTAGGTTTACTAAAGTCGAGACGCATTCCCAGCCAAAATTTAAAAATTCGAAGATTTACTGACCACGTGAACAGTGTCTGTGTATCCTCTCACATAGACAAGACCATAGTGAATTGTTCCCTTCAAGCATCTCAGAATCTGTTTCACAACTTTATGATGTATTACAGTGGGCCTCTTGAGAGCATCTTGTGAATCCAAGTTCCTTTAAGCTTCTATCTAACCGAGTATTCCAGGCTCGCGGAGACTGTTTGAGCCCATAAAGAGCTTTCGACATCCTGTATACCAGATGCTTTTGGCCTTACACCTCATACCCTTCTGACTCAGTGACGTAGACCTCCTCTTCTAACTCTCCTTTGAGGAATGCTGATTTGACATCCATGTGATGCATCTCTCAGCTCCGGTTTACTGTAAGTGTAAGTATCACTCGAATTGTATCAAGTCTTGCAATGGGTGCAACACTTCTTCAAAGGCTATGCCTTATCTCTTGACATACTCTTTAGCCACTAACCTGGCTTTGTGCTTGACAACCTGTTCGTCTGAGTCCTTCTTCAATTTGAACACCTATTTCAAACCAATGGGTCTATGTTCTGGTGGAAGTTTGGTTAAAATCCATGTGTTGTTCTTCTCGATGGACTCCAGCACTTTCTGCATTGCCTGATACCAGGCACTCTCAGCTACTGCTTCTCAGTAGAATGTTAGCTCGTCAGACTCCAACATCATCAACTCATCTTCATCAACATCAAGAGCAACTTCTTCTATGTTGGCGTAGATGTCCGTGATGTCTCTGAGACTCACATGGCCATTGTTAGGGGAATCCGAGACTTGTAATGGAATGCGCAAACTTGGGATAGATGGACTTGTCTCTTCTACCACAGGTGGCGAATTAAATACACCAACGACTGACTCTGGTTCTACTGTGTCTACCACAGGTGACGTAGACACTGTCACACCTTCCGATTCTTCTGTTGCTGACTCGAAATTCGAACTGTCATATAAGACGAATTCTGAAAATCCGTCATTAGTACCTGAACTCTAGTTCTACTCAAGGTTCTCTTGGAAGATCACATCTTTACTTACATGAAGGTTCTTCTGATGAGGGTTGTAGAGACGATGTGCCTTGCAGCCTTCCTCTACTCCAAGATAAACCATGGGCTGGCTTCGGTCATCCAACTTCTTTGGATGTGGTACTCTCACCTTTGCATAAGCCGTGCAACCAAAGACTCTCAGGTGCTCGAGTTGAGGTTTACGGCCAGTCCAAACTTCTAACGGTATACACTCTCCTAGCGCCTATATGGGTAGACGATTCAATAGGTACATTGCATATCTAACAGCTCCTCAGAACTCTACCAGAACATGCATGCTCTTGAATAAGGATCGAGCTGTGGCCATCATGGTCCTGTTTCTTCGCTCCACCACACCGTTTTGCTGAGGGGAATACTGTGTAGTGAGATGCCTCTGAATATCCCATTCTTTACACAGCCTTGTAAACTATTTCGAGAGAAATTCTCCTCTACGGTCCGTCCTCAGGGTCTTTATTATGTGATGAGTCAAGTTCTTCACGAGAAGCTTGAACTTCTTGAAAACAAAACATGTTTCATCTTTTTTTTTTTTTTAGTGTAAAGGCCCACATCCAACAGTTATAATCTCATGCATCAATTTCCAATAGGAAGTGTCCAAAGCCAACTCACAACACTCGTGAAAACAACTTGAGAATTATCAAGCACGTGTAAAACTATCACTATGACGCTGGATTCTTGTCCTGTATTGAGTTCTGTTGTTTCACTCAGCTGCACTGCTAAACAGAACAACAATTAGCCTTTAGTGTTAGAACAACTTGTCTTGGCACACGACTTGATCATTTCTGTGTTTATTCAACAAATAAACATTTAATTTTTTTTGTTTGATAATTTGTGAAGTTAAATTAAAAAGAACACCATAAACTATTTATATTTATTTTTGTTATTATTACTTTTTTATACAATAAATCAAAAAAAGAATATGATATTAACTCTTATAAAAAAAATTATCGTTCTTATATTCTATATTTTTTGTAATCATGTAAAAAAATTTTGTTTGATAAATTATGATGATAACTTAATTTAGAATGTACTCCATAAACTATC